>JAUESO010000504.1:0-16464 GCA_030914385.1 Drosophila antonietae | reverse complement strand
TTTAGTGTTTTTTTTCGTTTAATTTTTGTTAATTAAACGCAATTAAAACTGTCGCTCCTCTTGACACAGTATTACTGGCCTTATATATATAGAGATATCTGTAGAAGTAAGCGAGGCTAAAGCTAACATCTGCCCAGTTAATGAGACATGTCGCAGTCGTCACATGCTATGGACAACTGTTCGGCTAATTGTGCAATTAACTGCAAGACACGAAATAATGAAAGAGACGGCGAAAGGGCGAGTGAGGGAGTGAGAGAATAGAAAGTGACCCACAGCATGCCACATGTTGCATGCAATGCTGGCATGGGGCATACACTGCAAATTTGTTTGTATTAAGTGTTGCAAAATCTCAAGCACTTAATTCACGCTTTACTAAAGGTGTCGAAAGGCAGCCAAACCCTGACTGAAGACCCCAAAGGCTTTGCCACCAGCCAAGTTAAACCAAATGCGAAAACCGCAAAAAAAACCCGACCCGACCCAGTCGTAATGTGTGGTCCTTTTTTTGTTAGCTATGCATAAGCATATCCTGCAGTCCGCAGCTCATTTGGACTTTGGGCTTGCAGAACAAGCTGCTTATCCTTTGGTTCGGGCAAGAAAAATGTTAATTACCCTTTGTGTTTTTAAATAGACCCACATAGAGTGCGCACACACACCCACACGAACACAGGGACCTTCACGTTATCCTTTGGGCACACACATGCCAGGCCAGAGAGAGAGAGACGAAAAAAAAAACCAGGAGATCTGCAAGGGTCAAAGTCGTTGAGCAGGCAAAAAAAAATAAACGGACTTTGTGTTATTTGAAGCAATTAAAATTATTATTTTAATGTCAACACTTTGGTGGCCAGGATAATGCATGTAAAAATGAAAACATTGCCAAACGCCCCCAAAAAGCCAACCAACCGGGCCCCAAATCCGTTAAATGTTTTTAAAGATTTTTGGCACAGTCCACAGCTCACCCTCTCACACTCTCTTTGCTCTCTCTCTCTCACTCTCTCAGTTTCCTTTTGCCGTCGGCGACTTTAACGACTTTGCTTTGGAGTTACTTTGGTTAAGTTTCGGGGTTGATTTTACGCCGGTGCCATGGCTTACCAGGCGTTGAGAAATTCCGTAAAGTGTTTTTACGGTATTTGCGCCAGCTCCAGTTGGGGTTAGGTCAGGTTTATCATCCCCCCCTTTAACGCATATATATATGTGTATATACAGTTTTTTTCCCCAGCGTTCTCTCGTTTGAGAAATGTTTTCGGTTGCTTTGGGTTTGCTTGCGGTTTAGTTTGGGGGTTTTTGTCTAAGGTCCGGGCTGCCGTTTGTCAGTTAGAGTGCAGAGTGCGGAGCAGCACTGCAGATAAGCAGGTGTTACATTTTTATGGCTAAAGTGGCTAAGCAGCTTGTACTGCTGGGCAATTGGGGTCGCCTCGGGGTGGCTGCTCGACCAAGGGGCCAAGAATACAAAAAATAAAGCTGATGAGCTCTTTATTAAATTTATTTCCATTTTATTTATTTCTCAAACTACCTATCTTATTTTCTTGAGTAGAGGAACATTATTGTGTTATTTGTTGATATTCAAATTGGTGTGAATGAAGTGTTGATATTCAAATTGTTATTAAAATATATTTATATATATTTTAGGCAGTAGATTGTTTGCTTCAAATAAAAATGATAATTGTTATTCTAGGAAATTTCTATTTTCATTTTATTTATTTTTATTATTATTATTATTTTTTTAGGAATTTTTATTTTATTTTTATTTTTATTTATATTGGTTTTTGTTAATTTTTAATATTAACTAAATATGTTTTTATAATTTAAAACTCACGCTATGAGAAAATATTTGTTTATATTCAAAATATTATTATATAAATATATATATATATTTTTTTTAATTTGAATTAAAAAGTTTATTAAATTCTTTGGAAAATTCTTAATTATATTTTTTTTATTATATTTTTTATATTTTTTAATATTATTTTATTTCTTATTTTTATTAAATACATAATATTTAATATTTTTTGAAGAACATTTTTATAGATATTTTTATATTTGTATTTAAAATGTATATTTATTAAATATTTATTATTTTTAAATTTGTAATTAAATTATATATTTATTAAATATTTATTATTGACTAAAAATATTTTTATATTTTCTCACTCTTTATATCATCATTCTATATAGACTTCTTCCGACAATCAATTATGTATCTCAAATATAAAAGTTTATTATCATTTTTTTTAACATTTTTTTATTTGACTTTTATTTATTTTTAAATATTTTATTATGTTTTGTTTCTTCTTCTTTACATTTACCTAAATGTTATTTAATAATTTTGCTCACACTTTCGTTCTATATTTAGTGCTGACCTTTTAATTAGCTGTAGAGCTAGCGATCTCGATTTAGTTACAAAACGCAACAGTATCAATTACATTTATCTGCTATCCAACCATCCATCAAACAAGTGGATATCAACCCCTAAAGAATGTCGCTTTCGGCTGTTACCAAGTGCGTTGGTCAACTTGATACACGCAATGGCCTATGAACAACTTTAATTACTAATTGACCAAAACACTTTTTGGCTACAACAAACAAAACAAGAAAACAAAAATTAATTATAGTTTCATGTTTGGTTTTAAGGTCTCGCTCATTGCTGGAATGCGTCGCAGTGAAAACGCAGAGCATAAATTATTTAATTACTAATTAAGAATGAGCGAAAACAATAATAATAATAACAACAACAATAGCAAGTGTAATGAATTAGATGAGAGCAGGCGAATCGAAGGCATTTTTCTAGCGTTCTTTGCTTTTTCTAGCGTGTGACAATTCGCATTAATTATAGAAAATGGCTCCAAAAACTAAGCCATTAAAAATGCTTCGATAGGGCGGGCGAACGGCGATCAAAGCAATGTAAAGCAAGGAGCAGGGGCAGAGGCACAGCCCGGCGCTAGTTGAAATGAAAGTGCGCATCAAGATGAACAGAAGAAAGAAGAGGAAGAGGCGCACTCTCCCGCTCTCATTAGGTCTGCTGCTGCTGCTGCCGCTGCTCTTTGCGTGTTTAGCGTCGCATGGTCAGTGAGTGTATGGAGAGAGCAGGAAAGACAAGAGAGTGAGAGAAGGGTGATGGGTGATGAGAGGGACGAGGATCGGCACTGTGTTGCCATTTGGACACTTGTGACATTTTCTTAATTGAAATGATGCGCGTTGATAAAAATTCGTTTGCGAACTGCGTGTGTGTATTCGTATGTACACACATCTCTCTCTCTCTCTCTGTGTGTGTGTGTGTGTGTATGCGTGTGCGTATCTTTCTCTCTTTGCACGTTTTGTGTTGATTATTATTACTGTTCATTATTGTTCATTATTAAATGAGCGTGTAGAGTGAAGTGGACTTTCTGTACATTTAGCATTTTGGGATCGTCGCATCATGAATTTGTTTTTTTTTTTTTTTTTTTCGTGTGGGCTTTAGCAGTCACATGCCTTTGCATGGCATGTAGATGGCACGATTTTAACCAAGACTCAAGTCAATTATTAAATTACACATGAGTGATATGAAATGAACATTCTTCATCTAGAGCTGTGCTCAAATATTTTGAAAAGAAAGAATTATTTCAATTGCAATGCAAAACAAATCGAGAAATTCTTTGGCTACAAGATGGAAAAGGTATTATAGGGCAAATTTGTGATTGGCTCTAGCAGGAGTTTAAATTTTTATATTGTAAATTAATATTGTAAAATTGTAAATTAATATTGTATATATATAAACTGATTGTATGCGATTAAAAAAATGTTATGAAAACTTTAATAATTAAAACTAATTTTAATATTGAAAACTTATATAAATTGAATTAATTTTCATTATATTTAAAAAAAATTATTTTCAAATGTAGCTTAACAATATTAATTTACATGCTATGTCTGTAATTTACAGACTCTGCATATAAAATATAAAATATAATATATCACGAATAGTATATTTGTATACCCTGAACCCATTGAAAATGGGAACCCACCCCAAAGCCACGGCAGCAGTTTATTGCAGGGTTCAGGGTATCTCGTAGTCAAGCCGTCTCGACTAGAGCCTTCTCACTTGTTTTATGGTATATTTTTTTGAGTATTAGTCTTATTTTGATGAGAAGTCTTATATTCATATCTAATTTTTATATATGATATGAGATCTTATGATTCATATGATAATAGAAGAAGTCTCATATCACATTTTCATATAAATATTTGTAGTCTTTTGATTCGTATGAATATAATAAATATATCAATATACATATTTTTGGTATATATATAAAAAGTTCATTTTAAATATAATTTTTGTTTTTTTAAAATATAAATTTATTTCTATTATATATTTTTTTAAATTTATTTTCAGCCAAAGATCTAAATTCTATAATTTTTTTGTATAATATATATTTTATTTAAAATATAAGCCAAAGATATGAATTCCACCAACGCCCTAGCTTAAAGCAAATTAATTAGCTGCTTCATTCGGCCTGCATTTAGAATTAACAACAATTCTGATTAGTCAAAATCTGAATATATAAAATATATTAACTGCTGCTGCTGCTGCTACTTCTCCTGCTGCTGCTGCTTCTGCTGCTGCTGCTTTGTAATATATGCAATTTAACGTCTTTTTTATATGGGCATTTCCTAATTGAAATGCATTTCCTGTTCGTAAAATGCATTAGGCGCCCCGAACTGCCAATTGGCTGCACATCAAAAGCCGAAAATCCTTTCAAGATGCCCCCAATCCTGCCGACCCGTTGGCAGCGTCTCATTTGCTTGCGTTTCAATGCATTTACGAGTCGTAATTATTCTCTTAATTTTGTTTAGACTTGTGCCAGGTTGACAGAAAGAGAGAGAGAGAGAGAGAGAGAGAGGGAGAGGGAGAGTGCTCATTAGCTGGTGGGCGGCTTTGACTGCAGCTGCATGCCAAAATATCTGCACATAATTACGCATTTTACTTCAGCTGGATTTTTTATTTTTTAGTTTTTGTTGTTGGCGGCTTTTACGATTTGCCTACTTAAAGTGACAACGTGACGTCGTGGCGTGGGGTGGGGGGGGGAATGCAGTTGAAGGCAGGCGAATTGCAATTGCCGCTGGCTTTTGGTTATTTTTAATGTTTGCTTCGCTGCTTTGCTGCTTTTGCTTGTGCCGCACTCGCAGCATTTTTATGCGTTCGTCATCCGTTTGTCATAAAAGAAAAAACCGCACCAACAGCAGCAGCCAAACAACCTGAACAACAACAACTTTTAATTTTTTAATTTAATATCTAATAATTGTTGCTTTTTTCTTCTTCTTCTTTCTTTCTTTTGCACTTTGTCATTTTTCGTACAGCAATTTGTGCATTAAAAACTTGGGAACAACATGCGCTCTTAATGGATTTCTCTGATGATGCGCAATATCATTAGAAATATCTTTTCCAAATATTTGAATAATCAGGTTATATGCAGCATTAACATTGAGTGGGATTATTGGGAGAGATTTTTAATGGGATTAATGAACTTGTCTAGTAAAGTTCAAGAGATTATCGAATATGTAAGTTATCTAGCGATATATTCTTTTGTATTATTTTAGCATAGCGTTCTTTACGCTGAAATTTTAAAATTTTAATTTTTGAATTTATTAATTAGTTATTTTTTATTTATTTTCACTTATTTATTTGTTTATTAATTCTTATTTTTATTTATTTACTAATTTTATTTAATTTTTATTTATTTATTAATTCTTATTTTTATTTTTATTTTTTATTTATTTACTAATCTGCTTATTTATTTTTTTATTAATTTAATTACTTATTTATTCATTTTTTAATTTTTTTTTTTTTTATTAATTCTAATTTAATGTAAAAAGCTTTTTAAAATACATTATTTATTATTTTATGATATCGCTTTTCTAAAAAAATTATATATAGCAAAAAAGGCATAAGCATTTTCTCTACAATATCATTTATAGTTAGTTCATTTTGAAACTAAAATATGAAAAATGCTATGATAAAGTACGAAAAAATATGACAAATATCATAACCAAATAATCTTTAAATAATAAGCTGCTCCCTTTTTGGCTGTTTATAAATTATATTCATTGTCAAAACAGTCAATCGAAAAATTCAATAACATTTAAATTAGTAAAATTAAAAACAAAATAATTTAAAAATCGTTAAAACCCAATTGCAATGTCTCATAAAATGATTTGTTTTAAAGAATTTTAATTGAGCTGCGGAACTGAATTCTGACTGAAATCGAGATAACAGCTGAAGCTTTATTAAATATATATTTAAAATATTTTTAAAAATAAGGCGAATTTTGTAAGGTCTTAATAAATAAATAAATAAATACAAAAAATACAAATAAATACAGCACTAAAAAAATAATAATAATAAATAAAAATTAAAAAAAAATATTAAAAAAAAATAGTATAATAATATAAATTAATAATAATACTAAATAAATAATAAAAAATAATAATAGTAAAATAATATATAAATTGCATATGACTTGTTTTCTATAAATAATATTTTTAAATAAATTTTTTTAAATATATAGAAATCATAATTATTTTAATAATTTCTATAAATATAAAGAAATCACAAATTTTTTGTCATTTGGCAAACATTCCTAATTTTAAAGAATCCTAGTTTCAATAGCCTAGATATAATATAAGTTCATTATATATAACTTATGAATAATTTGAAAGCACTTTATTAATTTTTATACAACTTCTAAATTCTTTCCCAATTAAGCTTCACAAATATTTTTTAATAATTTTGTTTTTGTATAGATTTGAATAGGAAAAACATTTTCAAATATTTTTTATGTGCATTATAAATATTTAATTCGATCTCTTTCAGTTACGTTAACACTTCACCGACGGCTTTTTACCCTAGATCTATTTGAGATCACATGAAATGCTATATAAAAACACACACAAAAATGTTGCTAAATTGTAAATTCTGTGAGCACTTGAAGCGCTTAATTAGCGTGAAAAAAAAAAATAAAAAATAATGATTAACTCATTAAATGCAAATGTTTTGAGAATTCAGAAATGTGAAAATTCGAAATTGAATGTCATTGGATACTAGCAAAAAAAAAAGAAAACTAAATAAATAAAAATACTAAATATATATTATACTCATAAATTTATGTGCTACGAATCTGTAAACAGTCGGCCAACTAAATAATTACGCGATAACGAGCCGTGGCAAACGAGTTGCAGGCCAAACTGCCCTATGTGCTCTGCCCCGCGCCGCCCCACGCTTCGCCCCGCCCCGATGCAACCCGCATGCCAATCGCTTGGCAACAATGCAAACTAAACTCTGTATTAATTTGCAATTAATGCAGCTAATTATATTTAATTAAATGAACGAGCCAAGCGGCAGCAGCGAACAATGCAACAAAAGTGCAAGCGCGTAGCTCACATGCCCTATAGATACTTTGTAGCCTAGCTACAGCTACAGCAACAGCTAGAGATACAGATACGGATGATAATTTGTGGAACTTGGACACACTGGGAAAAATGTAACGCGCAGGTTTAGTAGCGACTGCCGAATGAAACTGAGTATTACTAATGCTATTGTTGCTGTTGTTGTTGTTGTTGGTGTGAATTGCTGCTTATTGTATCTGGCAGATACATTTTACAAGCGAACGGCGCGCGCGCACTTTGCAAAACGTCCGCGACTCATGCAAATGGCAATTGTAATATTTAGATATCTATTAAATAAGTTTTTTTTCGTGGGGTGGCAAGGCTTAGCACATTAAACTATTTATGTGTAGAGTTATCTTTTTTTTTTTTGTATTTTTTTCGTTGTAGTATTTTTATTTTAGTATCTCACAGATACATTTGAGCGGCTCATTGTTGCAAATTGGCCGCGCTGCGGCCGTCGCTAAACATATGATTAGTTTAGTTTGGCTGCCTGCTTTATTATTATTTATTGTATTTGCTTTTATTATTAGATGGCTGCGTCTATTTTTGCCAGAGGGAATTGGAAGGGGAACTCGAGCGGGGATTGTTTTTTTTTTTTTTCTTGTATAATTTGCAGTGCCTCAAATTGCAGTCGCGAGTTAATGACGCAGCCGTTGCTGTGCCTTGTAAAATGATGCTTAATTAATGCTATTAACGCTCTTATCTCATTGCATAAAAATCACATCAATTTATTGTATTAAACTGCACCACGATGTCAAGGCAAAGATTTGCATAAAACTCGCATTTGGCGCTGCAATTCCTAAAGTGCGTGAGAAGCAAATTTCAATTTTGACTGCGAAAGATACTTGAGCCAGCAGCGCTGCAGCTAATGGTAATTTGAAGAGTGGCTAATGCTAATGCTAATGCTAATGATCTGGCCTGAGATGCTTCAAGTGACAGCATATTGGGCTCAAGAGTTTTTCTATATAAACAAATTTTTTATTGTAATTTTTTACGCTATGAAATTCGAGTGCTGAAATAATTTTTGTTTATATTTTTTTATAGCTTAACATAAATTTTTATGACTTTCACAGCACAAAATACAATTTGGTTGAAGCTCGTTCGATTTTATGTTTAATTATACTGAATAAAAATCATTAATTTTCAATATTATTTTGAAACCAGTTTGAAACAGCAGAGTCTTTGCAGTAATCAATTAAATATGTTTTCAAAGCAACTCTCACAATAAATATTTGTTATAAATTTGAATTTGCAAACCAGTTTAACAATTTATATTACATTAATATTAAGCATGTGCCTGGATATATATCTATATACTTATAGGATTAATATCTAAAATAAGATATAATTACAGAAATTTGAGTTCAAGTCATTTATTGCTATAATCAATCTTAAGTTGAAGCAGCTCCTAGATAAATAATATGGGATACTAATCAGATTACTCGAAATTTTAATTGGAATTACACGCTTTGTCATCTAATACATTTCTTATCTATTCTAATTGGAATTGCAAGATTTGTCATCTAATATTTTGTAATGCTCAGAGAATTTATTTATTTATCTAATCATAATAAATTTCTACTTAAAAATCTCTTGAGCCTATTTCGCATTTTATATTATTTTATAAATTTTATACATTTTTAATTAAATCTATAATTAATATAATATTTAATAAAATTGTTTAATTACCGTCTTTATGTTGTTTCAAAGTTGAATTGAAATATTTTGTAGATAAGTTTTCCTTTAGAACTTTTAACTTAATTTTGTTTATTTATATTTTGTTTTCTTTATCACTTTTTATTAGTTTTAATTTGGAATCATTTATATAAATTTAGTTAAAATCTTGTCTAACACTTTATGAGTTTTAGAAGATTTTCAGATCAAATATGAAATTTGATTATATTGCCAAAAAGTATTTTATAGAGAAATTGCACTAAGGAGCGATCAGGCAGCGATCGAGAGTTATGTTTTTTTTTCTAATAAATTAATGCACTTTTTAGTATCTCACACACACACACAGATGCTGCAGTTGCAATTGCAGTTTATAGTTGTTGTTGTTGTTGTTGTTCCTGCTGTTGTTGTTGATTAATGTTTGTTTGTTTCTTTATGTTGTTGTTGTTGCTGTTGAGCCACACGCGACGATTTCTTGAGATAAGCGCGCGCGAAATCTTTGAAATACTTTTGCTCAGGTTGCAGACTTCGTTTGCTGCAGTTGCAGTTGCAGCTGTGAAATGTTGCTGCCTGGCACACGCCGGCAATGGAATGCAAAAATGCACACGCGTTGCTCTCTGTGTGAGCGTTAATGTGTGTGTGTGTGTATGAGTGTGTATTATGTGCGTGTGTGTTTGTGTGAGTAAGTGTATGCGTAAGTGTGCGTTCGAGTGTATGGTATAGGCGCGCTCAGTAGCGTAACGGTGCGTGAGTGGTACGTACAGGCGCAAAGTCGTCCACAGACTGAATGAACGTGTGGCGCACAAACGGCGCTTGGACCCCCAACAATCATCAACATAAGTAGCAAAGCGCGGCCACAACAACAACAACAGCAACAGCCCACGACAACGACGACGACGACGACGACGACGACTTACGACAAACACGAGCAAACAAAAATGTTGCCGAAGCCGTTGCCGAAGCCGAAGCAAATGGCCCAAGCCTCTGGAGGAGCAAGCGAGCACGAGACAACACAGTGCAAGCGAGAACGAGAGCGAGCGAGTGAAAGAGAGGGAGAGCACGAGCGACAGAGAGGGAGTGAGAGAGCGAGAGCGAGAGCGAATAACCAGACATAGTCAAACTGACGTCGACGCCAGCAGCGAGTGGTTGGTTGGGTTGAGAGCGAGGGGGTGGCTGGTTGGTGGCCTGTGGTCTTGTCTCAGCTAATATGTGAAACAAAACGCGAGCAACGTTGGCAGCGGCGCTGACTGCGCAGGAGCAACGCACACACAACATGCACCATTGAAATGCTCGCACTCGTTGTCGTATTTTACTGCGTCGCTGCCCCGCCCGCTGCCGAGTGTTGTTAAAATAAAAATAATGACGTCATTAAGCGCACAAATGAGCGCTGCCGCTGCTAACGATGACTGCAACAGCAACAGCAGCTGCGACGACAACAGCGACGGCAACGGCAACGGCGACTGCGACGTGTGCAGCATTTATAACTGTTTTCGGCGCAGGAGAAGTGAGCACTTGACGAAGCTCCGGCCCCCCACACTGAACGAGACGGAGCAAGCTCCAAAGAGTGAGTCCGAACATCTATGTGGGAGCACTGAGAGCAAACGAGCGCGTGCAGTGTGAGCGCAAATTTGAGCAATTATTGTTGCTTCTCAATGCTTTCGGCTGTTGTTGCGGGGGCTGGGGCAGGGGCAGCGTTGATGACCAGTGCGTTTTAGCTAAGGGGAAAGAGGAGAGTGTGCTTGGCGAATTCTAATATATATTTACATATTATAAATTTTTTTTTTTGTAGTTTTCAAATGTTTTGAGGTGTGCATTGCGAGCGATACAGCCACAACAAAAAAATCCCATTTGCATTCTTAATATATGCAATGACATTTGGTTAGCAGAGGAAATTTGACTAATTTTCCAATTGGAAATGAATTAAAAGGAATTTATCCGATTGCCAGTTTCCTATAAGATTAAGCTTACGGGTTTCGTTTTGGATAGTTGGATAGTTTAATTGAATCTTAATTTTTATAGCTGTAATTTTTTGAAGAGATAAACATATTTTTTAAATATTTTATATATGTAGAATTAACATAGAAAATCGTAAAGAATTAAATTAAATATTTCCTTTATTATTTTGTCATACAAATATAGGTAAATAGATATTTGATTAATTTTATATATTTGATGCATTTCCAGAGCAAAGCAAATATGTTCATCAATTATCAATATTTCCTTGTAGAATTTCCGTTTCATATCTCCGGCTCTCACTCAGATCTCAGATTATATATACATATATTTTCATATTTCTGTCTACCTGTATGTGTGTTTACCTGTGCTTTATTCATGCGAAATCAAGCCAATTTGTTGCATTTTTGATGGAATGAGATTTCTGTAAAAGTCGCCATTTGTCACTCTTCGCCGCATTCCAAACCATTCGAATGCTGTTCCTTTTGCCCAGAAATTAATAATTAAAATGCCAATCCGCAGTTGGAGCCATCAGCTCATTCATACTCATCAGAAGCTCTATATACGTTTAAATTTTGTATATATATATAAATTTATCCCCCACTTTCGACTTGGACTAGGACTCAACTCAGTTTGTCAACTATCTCCGATTGCTCTTCCGTCTGCTGCTTCTTTTGCCTATCTCCGTCCACACCCACTAGCCACAGACACAGACACAAGCCGAAAAGTGCCAATAAATATGGAGCATTTGCGAAATCCAGCCGCCTTCTCCTCCAACCCCAACTCCAACTCCAACTCCAGCTCCAGCTGGTAGCTTCTCCTCGACACACTCCTTGCTACCTTGTGCACTAATTCACATTTGATGTTTTGTTGTCTGTTGCGATGTTGTTGCATTTGTTGCTGTTGCTGTTGCAGCTTGCATTTTTCTGGTCAATGAGGTTACAGCCAAGTCACTAGTCAAGCCAAACTAAACCAGCGCACAGCCAAAGGAAGCCAGACCCCTGCTCGCCGCGCTCAGTTCTAGGAAGATGCAGCCAACTCGTGCGGTCTCTCTGCAACCGGTCACTCCCGATCTCAGTCACAGTCAGTCTCGGAGTCGGAGTCTGAGGCAGAAGCAGAATCAGAGTCCGAGTCCGAGTCAGAGTCAGAGTCCAGTGTCCAGCCGCAGCCACCCACCCAGCTATCGCTCAGCTATCGGAGGTGTCGATGACGTCGTCGTCCATCGTCCATAGTTTCTCGTCCTCTTCGCATCTCTCATCTCTCTCCTCTCTCGTCTGCTTGGTCTGTCGTCTGCCCACCGCAGACTCTTTGTAGTTGTTTATTGTTGTTTGTAATACTTAGCTAGGTGGGCAAAGTATAAAGACTTTGTCAGCATATTTGTACAATGGAACAACATGCTGAATGCATAGATTGCTAAAATAACTATTTAACTTGCATTAACTAACTTGGTAATAACTGAAACCTTTTATTGTATTCTTTATTGAAGTATTTACACTATTAATGCATATATAAATTATATTTATAAAATTAAAACTTGTTATATTTAATCTTGTATCTTTAGATTAATAGAAAACTGAAGCAGCGCAGCAACTGTCATGTCTAAAGCTCTAGCTTATTATACCCTAACCATTGTGTTTGGCTATTTTTATAGCCTGAACCCATTGAAAATGAGAAAGAAGAGTATATATATGCTTGTAAGTAAATTAAAAATTAAATAAAAAATAATAAACTTAATACAAATTAATAATATAGAAAAAATAAATAAATAAATAAATAAAAAGAAATAATAAATAAAGAAAATAAATAAAGAAAATAATAAATAATACAAATATAAATAATAAAACAAAATGATAAAATAAATTTAAAATAAAATTAAAAAAAAATAATAATAAATTAAAATTAATTAACGAAATAATTCCTTAACAATCACAATCCAACCAGCTGCTAAGTAATTAATGAATAATCTAATATTATAGTGATTCCTTAACTTATATAAAAAGAGATTGTTAGAAATTTGTAAAATTATGTTATGAACAGAGCAAATTAACAGAGCATTTAGAAAACCTCAAATAACATTGGCTGTGCAGCAGCTTCAAAAAGTTTCTTTGAGCAATAGAAATAGCTAGGAAATGGCTAGATTTTTAGTTAGTTGACTTTACATATTTTCTATTTCTTTCAAGAGCTAAAGGCAGCTGCATTCCTTCATTCCGATTCATATTCTAGTTAAACATTTCACCAAAAAATAAATGGATTAAGTGTATAAAATAGAGCGAAACTAATTCCAAATCCAAATCGAATAGCAATGCAATTAGATATAAGCATCTCTCTCATATAGCAGAACAATTTGAATGTGCCCTATATAGAGCATTCAATTATCGGCAATACCTTTTGCTTTAGTGCCCATTATGCTGGTTGTTTTCAGCCAATTTTGGTCAAATATTTAAGTGCTGTTGCCACTTCAGGTTCGCTCTTCGGCTCCTCGTCGTCGTCGTCGTCGTCGTCAGCTTGGACTGGCGAGTGGATGATGAGTGTGAGGTGTGGGGCTCGCTGCACTGCTTCTGGCTGCCTGGCTGCCTGGCTTCTGGACGGGCTCATCAACTTAATTTTCGAAATTTTCACGTTGTCTCTGGGTATGTGCCAGCCTTCCTCCCCCTCTCCCCCACACTGTCAATCCAGTCTGCATCGTCTGGCCGTTGCATTGCATACACATTGCTGTTGTCTTTATGTCTAATTTTTGTGCATCGTTTTACCGGCAGCTATAAAATTGTATTACCGTTAAATGCAGCACTGGCGAGCCATCGTCTAATTTACGTTTGCGAACGGTGCAAAGGTGGTGGTGGGGAGGGAGAGTTGAGCGGGGTCGGCCCAGCTGCCCACTTTCCATCTTGACTTGATTGTCATTCGTTACGTTGCCCGTTTGCCCGGACCATGGCCAACAAACTGATTAAATTCAGCACGCGCCCTGCGGGCATCTTAGAAACTTCTTGCTACAGTCTCGAGCTCCAGCAACAGCACTTGGAAAGGGGGTGGAGCAAGTAGCCGAGGCAGCATCGTAGCCTCACTCAGCACTAGCTACAGCTACAGCTACGGCTTCAGCTCCAAGCCTCATCAGCAACTGAGAAGGAAACTCGACGCTCTACATAAATTTGAAATTAACGTTTTCTAGCACATTCTCTCCCTCTTCAACAGCCCAGCTCCATCTCACTCTCTCTCTCTCTCTCTCTCTCTCTCTCTCTCTCTCTCTGTCTATCTAGCTTGCCTACCTACTCTGGCAATTTGTATTCGTTGCTGCTGCTTGTCATGGGCTGTCTGTATGCCTTCTCCTTATGCTGCCACGCTCTGCCCGCTCTTGCTGCTCCTGCTGCTCCTCCTGCTCCGCCACTCTTAGCCATTTCCCACTCCTACCAAGTCCAAGTGTTTACATGCTTTCTGTAATTATCATTGCCATTCCATTTGGCATGGAACACACACGCAGCTCGCAGCTCGCAGCTCGTAGCTGAGTGGCTTTTGCCTACTCTGTTCATGCTCAGCTCCCTTCCCCGCACACTAATTAAATGCAAATCTTCGTCGCGTTCATGTCTAACTAATATATGGCCAAAACGCCATGGGGCTCATTTTGGCCACAATTTTCAGCAACGCACGAAAACTTGTCAGCAATGTGAACCAATAAAAAGCCAAAAACTCACAAATCAGATACGAAAATCTCAACTGGCCATAAAATATGATTCCAGTCAATGTGAATGTGCCTCTCACACTTCATCAATTAAACTGGCTAATAGATCCGTTAAGTCTACATTAAAAATAAATTTAAAAATTTAAGGTTAGCTAAAGATATTAATAGATAAATATATATATTATATTAATTTTTTGTATTGTATTATATTTCAATATATATTAAATTATATTTTATTAAAATAAATAATTCAAATTTTATTTATTAATTAATAATTATATAGAAATTTTAAATATATATTTTTTATAAATGAAATTATTTATTTTTTATTAAAATAATATTTAATGTTTTTGTTTGATTTATATTAGTTATCTATAGCTCCATAATATTTAAATAAATATTTAAAAAATATAAATAATTCAGCTTCCGATATTTGTGCTTGACTTGTTTTAATTTTTTTTTTTTTTTGCATTTCTATTAGAATTTAGTAAAAATTGTAAATGCATTTATTAAAATTAAATTACCTATCAAAATATTTTTAGATATTTGTATTTGATTTGTGTTTAATATTTATATTCTATATTTATTATTCTATACTTATTATGAAAAAATTATTTATAAATGTATAAAATAAATGACAAAAATGTATACAAATTTATATAAATTAATATATGTACTAATTCTAGGCATTTTTTTTTTTATTATTATTGCTTTTATTGTACTGATTAATACTCTCTCCATCTCTCTCTCTCTCTCTCTCGCTGTTCATATATCTATCATGCTTTCCTTTAATATCCCCCTTCTTATCACTATATCTTAATTTTGCCAAGATCAAGCAATCTGATTTGCATTGCGATAAATACATTAATGACTTCAACTATCCAAAAATATACTTAACTGCATTTTACGGCCTCTTTCACGCTCTCCTCTTAGTTGGCGCATAAAACAAAATTATCACCTCTACTCAGCAAAGAGGAAAAAACCGATAAATAGCCAAATAGTCAAATGGCCAAATTGCCTCATGTGGGCCGCTCAATTTATGCAGTCGACTGATATGCATAAAAAAAAAAAACTATGCAGAGATCTTGTTAAGAGAAAGAGAGAGGGAGAGAGATGGATGCTTGCAGAGCCATGATAATTAACTGTAGTCGACGGTACTAATTACAAAAGCATCCTGCAACATCATTTCAGATATTTTTCCATTAACCGACGACGTTCTTGTCGACGCCGCGCAGCAGAAAACATATTAAAATTAACCTGATTACTCCGCAGGCGCTGCCAACTCCGGAATCCGACTGCAGCTCCAAATGGGAGTTGTAGCTGTGGCTCTGCCTGAAGTAGGACGTTGCAAGGCACAAACTAATTTCAAATAACATAATTCATTCTCTTAGCCCAGCACAGCCAGTGGGAAGGGAGGTAGCTAGGGGGGAGGCGGGTGTGAAAGGGAGACTGAGCAAAAAAAAAAAAAAGTTTGAATGCCCCCACCAAAACCAGTTCTGTGAAGCACCGAATTAGTTCGAGTTTAATCACAGTGCACCATTCGCAAGCAGCTAAACAAAACGCCAAGGCTGTCATAACAGGCAGGAGGCGAGCAGGAGTCGCAGCGGCAGAAGGCGTACGACGGCTGGATTGTGTGAAAGCTTCTGCAATAAAATACGCCAAATAGCCAAGCTCATCGACCACTGTACACACGGGCAGCGCAGTCGCCGCAAACTGGTCAAAATTAATGCTAATTATCGTTATACTTAAAG
>JAUESO010000502.1:0-15938 GCA_030914385.1 Drosophila antonietae | reverse complement strand
ATATTATTATTATTTTAGATATGTTCTATATTAAATAACTTAATTATGTTCTTGTCCTTGTCCTATAAGAATTGTGTCTCATATAAATTGAAAGAATTTAATCATACAAGTCTAACTTGAATTATTGTAATAATAAAACTCCTGAGATTCCAGATACTACGTCAATTCTAAAGTGCCCAAAATAGTCAAGATATGCTCAAAGGTGAATAGCCTGAATTACCAATCAGGATAAATGAGCCAAATGAGCAAAAGATTGACCGAAAACTTGAAAATCCCGTACACCATTTATACAACTAACTAAATAGAATTCTTGAAGTTGGACGAGTTCGCTATTGATCTAAAATTTCTATGCTAATTGCAGGCTCTTATGTAAGCCAAAAGGTTACAGCCATTAAAAGAGCTTAAATATGAGACACAATGAAAACTTTGCAATTCTAAATCTGTATATTATACTATATATATATTTCTGTAGAAATCTATTTATAACACAGCAAATGTTATCCAAACAACTGATTATCCATAGATCCCAGAGGAATTTGGCTTTTTAATGAGCTTAATGAGCGGCTGCTGTTGCTTGGGAACTGCAAATCAAAGTGTAGCCGTTAGTTACAGCAGCAGCAGCAACAGCAGTAAGTAAGGCAAAAACTAGTTTCCAGTGGGCGCATGGCCACGTGGACTCCTGGTGTATCCACTCAAAGCTCCTTTGAGTGCTTCGACAATTGCTAAAAAGTAAATACAAATAAAAAATAAGGAGAAAAGTAGAAATTATAGCGGATTCTCTGATAAAACCACGGCAACTCAACAACAATCGTAAACGTGGCTGCCAGGCGAAGCCAAATACACTCGCCCTCTCTTTCTCGCTCTCACACACACACGCACACACATACACTGACACGTGTACGTAGGCAGGCAGCTGAATTTTCCGCATTTTCCGAAGCAGCTAGCGACACGTCTGTGAGCCGCTATTGCAGTCGCTATCGATGCTGCCAGCGTCGAGGCATTGACAGCGACTGTGATGCCAACGCTGACGCTAACGCCGACGCCGACGCCGACAGCGACAGCGACAGCGTCTGTCTGCCTTTGCCCCTTGTATCCTTGCGTTTTCGTTTTCCACGCGTTGCTTTTCCTCTTATTTTCCGTGTGTGTTTTTATTTTTTCTTCTTCATTGTGGGTCCTATTCCTGGTTTTTCGTTTTTGGAAAACACGAAAAGAAAACTCGCTCTCACCCTGAGTGCGTATGTGTGTGTGTGTGTGTGTGTGCCGCTCCCGCTCGCTCTCATCGACACCGACAGCGACGTCAACGTCAGCGTCAGCGCCAACGTCGCTGTTGGCGTCACAGCACACACAAATGCGAAGCCAATTCACATGGAAAATATTCGGTTATCCGTTTGGAACATTGGCGGCGGTGTTTTAATTTCTTCTCTATGTTGTTGTTGTTGTTGTTGTTTTTAACTATTTTTTTATTCTTATTTTCAATGGAGGAGCACAGGTCAACAGCGCTGCAACGGTGGCTGCCATAATTCTATGCACATTGCGCATTTTATTTGCAAATAAATTGGAATTAAAAAAAAAAAAATAAACAAAAATAGATTTTTATCATTTTTAAAGATTTTATTTATGGAAAAATATAGTATAAATATTGTAGAATAATAACATATAATATACTATAATTAAGTATAATATAGTATTAATTAAAATTATATTTAGAATATAGAACAAAATTAATATTTATAAAAATTTTTTAAATAAACAAATGCACTTTAATTAAAAAATATATATATGTATATGTATATATATATCTATATAAAAATTATATATATCTATATAATATATAGATATATCTATGTAATTAAAAAAAAAAATTAAATATATATATATATATCAATATAAAAATATATGTATAAATATATTAAAATGTACATATGTACATTATATTTCTATTGTATATATTTATTTTGTATATTGTTTTGTTTTTGATTTTATTTTATTTTTTTTTATTTATTTCTGTAATACAATATCTCAAATAATAAATATTAAACAAAAATGTAGTAAATTAGTTATTCAATATCTAAATTAATATTTATTTTAAATTTTAAATTATAAATTAAATATTGCATTTATTGCCACTATTTGATTGAGCTAACGAATATGTCTTTATAATGAATTAATTATAATTCATATAAGATATATAAATTATATATGAATAAATATGAATATATGAAAGTATCGAACAGCAAAAGAATGCAAAAGATTTTTAGTAGATTTATAAATTATGTAACTTCTGTGTAGATGAAGCTGCCTAAAAGTTAGCGATATCTGAAGCTGTAAATAAATATATAATTTGCAACATTTGCTATTTGACTATCAGGCGACTCTCAACTGCTGCTAGGCACTGTAGCCTAAGCTGATAGCAACAACAACACAACAACAACAACAACAGAGGCAAAGGCAAAGGCAATGACAACAAGCGAGAGCAACGCCTGCTCAGCGACTCGCAGGCCGATTGCGACTTTGAAATTGTTGTTGTAAACGGAAATTGTTGTTACAACGCACGCACACACTTAAAAGAATGAGCGTATGCATACACACACACACACACACACACACACACACAGAGAAGCGCTCACGCACAGGCAGAGTTACATACATGTCGGCCATTTTGATTTGACGCCGCCGCAATGACAACACCAACAACAACAACAACATGCAGAAGAAGTAACAGCAACAGCAGCAGCAGCAGAAGAAGAATAAAAGAAGAACAGCTCACGCATAACTTTCACTGTTTGTGGATAGGAAAAATGCGACGGCGACTTCGCAGCCAGCGACAGCTGCTCGGCTGCTCGGCTGCTGCTGCCGCCGCTGCCGCTGCCGCTGCTGCTGCTGCTGCTGTTGCTGCGACTGCGTGGATTTTCCACAGATATTTTCATTGAAACGCTTTGGCGTCGTTGGCAGTTTACTCGTCGCCGTGCCGCGCGTTCGTTCGTTCGTTCGACTCTCAGCTCTCGCAACCGAAAACCGAAACCAAGCCAAAACCCAAGAAAACAAATAAAGAAAGCAAGCAAAAGAAAAACGAGAAATAGTCCATAGAGCAAACAAGAAGGAAAGCAAGAAATAATCAAAGAAAACAAAAAATACAAAATCCAAAAGAAAAACCAATTTTTTTTTTGACATCGTCGCAGTTGCCGTCGCCGTTGCCGCCGCCGTCGTCGTCGTCGTCGTCGTTCACATATTTTTTTTTGTCTGTTGGAAGAGTGCAAAAGTGAAGCAATAACGATATCGATATCGATATCAATGCCGATAGCGATAACACGCACGCTAACGAAATACGACAAATACGAAATCAATTTAAAACAAAATTGATAATTTGTAATTGTAAGCAAGAATTTTCCAGTTTTCTTCAGCAGCGACGTCGACGTCGACGGCGACGGCGACAGCGACGCAGCCGTTGCCGTCGGCGTCTTACGCACTCGCACGCATCAGTTGCTGTCTCGCTCACACCTAACAGCCTAACAAACAGGCACAACTCTCTCTCTCTCTGTCTCTTGCTCATTCTCTTGCGCTCTCGCTCAATCATGTTGCCTCCTGCTTTCAGCCTTGTGCCTCCTGCTCCTAACGCTGCTGATTCTGTCCGCCGTCTTCTTTGTCACCTACGCAAAAATCAATAAGCTTCCCTTTACCAACAACAACAACAACAACAACAACAAACATATTTCCAAAATTTCTGTTGTTTTTCTTTGTTATTTTGTTTTCGCATAAAATCAATCAAATTAAAGATTTCTATGCCGCGCCGCATTATCCAACACTGGCCAGACTTACAGATAGCATGGAAACTGAACGAATGGATAGTAATAGGGGGCGGGGGGCTGGGGGCGGGGGTGTGTGTGGTGGGTGGGGTGAATTGTATTAGAGAGAAACTTAGATAGCATTTGTTGAGCTGTTCATTTTGAAGTTTTACCCAGAACAATTCATCAATTCAATTTCACTAGTCAGTTTCAATTTTTCTCCCTCAACAACAAAAATTATCCAAAATAAAAATCCAAAAAGTATTCAAGCGCCATCAATAGATCCAATTCAATTATTCATATACATATATATATACACACACACACACATGTATATATGTATATGAATAATTGAAAAAAAATAATATATATATAATATATATTTATAGAAATATTATATTTATTTATTATAAAAATATTTATTTTTCTTACATATTTCTATACAAATATATATATATATATATATATATATATACTTAAAAAAATATATCGCTCACAGCTTGATTTCAATTTCCCATTCATTTAGACAATATATACATATATACATATACATATCAATATATGTTTGTATATATACACAGATAGAGCTACCTGAACTTATCTATCTTACCTTTCGATCAAGTCCATTAGACGACTACTATTAGACACTGATCAGCCAGCAACAAAATCGCAAGTGGGACACACAATTTCAAATCAGAAGAAGAGTTACAAGAAACAACAACAAAATCTAAAGAAAATAACAACAACAACAGTCAAATCTAGTCAAGAATCGCAGCAGCAGCAGCGAGCGACTGAGCGAGCGAGCTAATGTCATAGAAGATCGAACTTTGCCAATCCAGACACGCCAACAGATAGACAGACAGACAGACAGACAGTAAGGCAAACAGATCAGACAAATCAGACAGACAGTTCAGGATATATATATATATATCCATTAGTATACGAAACGTATGTCATTGGAATTTTGGAAACTGACAACTGGAAGACTCGAAGACTGGAAACTGTGCAACAAACATTTGTTGTCACTGGCCGAATAGCAATTGATTTATTTATATATTGTTTTCTTTTTGGAACAGCCAACAACAACAACAAGAACAACAACGACAACAATCAGCAGCAATCGGCATCAGTCGGCATCAATCAAACAGGCCACACAGTCGCTCAATCAGTCAGTTAACAGGAATCGGTAAGTAGATGAAATGATGAAAATGTAGTAAATGTGATGTACGTACATAAGACAAAATAAGATAGATAGATAGTTAGGTAGATATGATATATAGATAGATGATAGATAGAAGAATCCATAGATAGATAGATAGATAGATACATAATATATGTATATAAATAGACAGATATATGATATACAAATATACAGATATATGGATGCATCCTTAGATATATAGAAATATAAATTGATCGATAGAGAGATAGATAGATGGATAGATAGAATTATATATAGATTTGTAGATAAATAGAAAGATAGATAGACAGAAAAAAAGATAGATGAAGAGATAAGTAGTTAGGTAGATATATATATATAGATAGATAGATGAATAGATAGATAGATAAATGGAGAAATAAATAGATAGACAAATAGAGCGATAGATAGATAGATAGACATATAGATAGGTAGATGGATATATTAATAGATAGATGAATTAAGAGATATATAGACATAGATAGGTAGACATATAGATGCATAGATACATAGATAGGCAGGAAGATAGATAGATAGATAGATAGATAGATAGATGGAGAGATAGATAGATAGATAGATAGATAGATTGATAGATAGATAGATAGATAGATAGACATATAGATAGGTAGATAGATAGATAGATAGATAGGTAGATGGATATATTAATAGATAGATGGATTAAGAGATATATAGATATAGATAGGTAGACATATAGATGCATAGATACATAGATAGGCAGGAAGATAGATAGATAGTTAGATAGTTAGATAGATAGATAGATGGAGAGATAGATAGATAGATAGATAGATTGATAGATAGATCGATTAATAGATAGATAGATAGATAGATAGATAGATAGATAGATAGGTAGATGGATATATTAATAGATAGATGGATTAAGAGATATATAGATATAGATAGGTAGACATATAGATGGATAGATATATAGATGGGCAGGAAGATAGATAGATATATAAATAGATAGATAGATAGATATATAGATAGATAGATAGATAGATAGATAGATAAATAGATAGACAAATTGAGAGATAGATAGATAGATAGATAGAGAGACATGTATAGACGTATAGCTATATATCTAACTATCTATCAATCTATCTCTTATAGAGTTCTGTTCATGAAAATAGTAGCACTACTTATATTTCGCTTATAAGATAAGAAATTCGCTAGATTTTGGTTGACCTTTGCAAATATATGCTTACATATATAAAAAGCTGTTGCTATATGAACATGTATGTAAAGCCATGATTAAGAAATTATTAGTGCACATCTTTTGCCTATTTATATTTTGTTTTTTATGCTTTTCCATTATGAAATCTCTTTAACATTCAAGATTTGATTTAGATCTATATCAAATATGTATATAAGTTAATAGAGCTAAGTATTATTAGCTTGTATACATATATTGTGTTTATCTTAAACAGATCTTGAATCATGTGTCTTATATAGCTCAAGGATAGCTTTAGATAACAGCAGCGCTGCTTGAAGCTCTGCTCTAGACGTAGCAGAAAGAAAGTTGGAAGGGAAATGAAATATGTATATATAGAGCTAATGTGCTCTATATGTGAGTTCCTTTAACTTCGAATTTACCTATAGTATTAAATCTTATGGTAATCATATTTGTGTTAAATTTTTAATATATATCACGCGAGAGAGCTTAAAGAGTAAATCTATTAAAGTATAACTTATTTATGCAACTATTGTATGGGCTATCTCTATGGGCAATAAGAACTCTCCATTGATTGGAGAGCATCTCTATATCATGTATACTTATATGTGTATAAGTATAAATCCTTTATATCTCATATATATCATATATCTGTCTCTGCCTTGCCCAGCTCTTGCTCTTCATTGAGTTGCTCTGTTCACAGCTTTTGCTGTTCAATAATCTCTTGATTAGCTCCATTTGGGCGCACATTCTGGGCACTGCCCGAAGTTTGTTTTATGTAACAGATGCAGCAATAAACTGTGGCAACTTTGTGTGGCATAGAGTTGTGTCTGTTGCTGTTGCTGTTGCTGTTAGTCTTGGGCGTTGCATTTGGGAATTGTTTCTATTTTAAATGCCGAGTGGGTCGATGGCGCGTGGCATGAATGAATCTGAAGCTGTCTGTCTGGTGTTTGCCCCAAGACAAAAAATACCCCGCCACAACCGTCGTCCCATCACTGCGCCATCTCATCGCTCCCTCTCTCTCTCTCTCTCTCTTGGATCTCACTTGTGTAATCCGCATAGTTGTGTCTAAATTTAATGCATTTTCTAGTTGTGTTTGTGTGTGTGTTTCCTCTGCATGGAGAGCAGCGCGAAATGTTTTCAAAACAATTTAAAAGTTCAATAGCCGCACACGAGTGACTGCCACAGAGGGAGACGGAGCGAGGGGGAGTGTGTGGGGAGAGTGCACAAAATTAGATTCGTATTTCCTTGGGGCGCGCATTCCACAGACGCGGAAAATGCGCGCTGTGCCAGTGTGACTGGTCAGTCACACACACACACACACACACACACACACACACATATGCACACTGATGCTGCACTATATCAGTAATAGGATCAGCGCAAGCTTTATTCTTTGCGCTGTCCGCCAGCTGGACAGCGTAACTGTACCATCGGCCAGCAATATATATTCTATATATGGAAGCAAGGGCGTGCGCGCGCGCGGCGCTTCGTTTCATGCGGTTGTCCTTGAGCTTGGCGCGTTCGCTTTCGCGTCCTTCTAATAAGCTCGAGCAGCAGCAGCAACAGCTTCTGCACGCTCGCTCTCACTCTCTCACTCCCTCTCTCTCTTTCTCTCTTTCTCTCTTGCTCGCTCACTCGCTCACTTGTGAACTAGTTATATAATCCTGTACAGACTAGTTCTATCTGCTATGCTATGTCAGTCTCTTAAACCCAACCCCCCCCCCTCCCCCTTGGCCCGTTTCAGCTTATTGAATTACTTGTCTCTGCTCTGTGTGTGTTTGCTGTCTGTACTTTTTTTTTTTTTTTTTTTGGCTGGCTTGTATAATTGTTTAATGTCCTGTTTTCTGCAGCTTGTGCCGGCACTCGTCCTGGCCCCTTTTATCCTGTTGCTGGTCTTTCGCTCTGGCATTGCTTCACACGCTACGCACAATAGACGCAAACATTGCTTTTGCCTTTGTTTTTTGCTTTTGTTTGCTTGATTTCTTTTTATTTTTTGTATTTTCTATTTTTTTTTTCGCTTTTTTTTTTTTTTGGTTTAGCTATCTGCTGCTGTTGGTTCGCGCTGTCAGTGTCAAGGCTGCAGGACATAGCAACTGTTAACTGTTCACACGCCGTCACCTCTATATGCCTCTCTCTCACTCTGCCTAGTTCTCTCTCTCTCTCTCTCTCTCTTTCACTCTCTTTCCATTTGCCTTATTGCTTTGCTTTGATCAATTGCTTTTGCTTTCAAGCGCCACACTTAACATTTTTCGCATTCGCCATTTTTTTTTCCTGCAGCCAAAGAAATGCACGCTCACGCACATACCTACATATATACATATGTACATATGTACATCTCTACATACGCTCAGCCCACGCTCTGTCATTTACTTCACACGCTCTTTCTCTCACTGGCGCTCTACCTCTGCCTCTGCTCCCACACACAGTCTCCCACTCTGCTGCTCTGTCTGTCGCGATCTCTCTCTCTCTCTCTCACTGTCACGCACTCTAGCTAACAGCTGTTCGCATGCAAAAGCTCTGTTAGTTAGACTTGACATGTATTTAAATATATATAAATTTATATGTTGCTATGCTTGTCTATATACAAGCGCATTTGACTTACACACACACACGCTCTCTCTCACACTCTCACTCTTATACAGTGTGCTCAGCGCTTTGCCATTCGCTCAATTATCTGAGTCTCGGTTAATCGTTACGCTGATCTGCTGCTGCACGAAGCTTCGCTTTGCCCGCCTTCAAACACACACACACACACGTGAGTGCGTACTTTTTGCTGACTGCACTTCGCATTGCAATGCCCACGTAGCGAGCACGCATACGCTGACATACAAAAATACAAGCGTTGCCATTTGTCAGGCCTATGTTTGGCTCTCGCTCTTCTACACACACACACACACAAGCACACACACGCACACACATAGATACGCATTCGCTTTTTATTGCATACTTTGCAGGG
The DNA here is from genome assembly GCA_030914385.1 of Drosophila antonietae. Taxonomy (NCBI): domain Eukaryota; kingdom Metazoa; phylum Arthropoda; class Insecta; order Diptera; family Drosophilidae; genus Drosophila; species Drosophila antonietae. The sequence continues at coordinate 6,810 of JAUESO010000502.1, read as the reverse complement.
TTGCGACTGCAGTTGCTGCGCGCGCCATTTTTGTGTTGCACTTGTTGTGCAAGCAAGCCACACAGACACTCACACACACACATACACCCATCTGCGTATGTCTATATGTATATGCACCCTTCATGCAGCTGCGACGTCTGCTGCAACTCGCAAGTAAAGCCACAGAACGAGTCGCGTTCGTTCATCATTCGCTGACGACTGCCGATTGCCAACTTCTGCCACCACACCCACAACCACAACCACCCCAACCCGCCACACACTGTTGCCCATTTTTTGCGGCTAGTGGCGATTGCATGGCCAATGCAAATTGCACACCCACTCAAGCCAACCGACTCTGGCGGCGCACCCTCTGCAGCCGTGTCGAACCCCTGCTCAGAGGCTGCAGCGTGTGCAGGGATTGTGTGCGTGTGTGTGTGTGCTAAATATGCAGGCCATTGTGCAGCAACCCCCTTTTGCTACACACACATAACCTTTAACCCCCGAGCATGATGCCTTTTGTATCAGCAAGCGAGAGGATGCACTTTTTTTTTCGGTGTGCGTCTTGAAATATTGGCAAATAAAAAGGCATGAAAAGCTTTCAACTTTAATTGGCTTCACGCCTGCTCTCACTCTCTCTCTCTCTCTCTCTCTCTCACTCGCTCGCTCAGTAACTGTCTCTCTCTCGCTGTCTCTCTGTCTCTCTCTCTCTCGCTCTGTCTGTCTCTGTTCGTTTCTTTGACATGCATTTGCCACCCCTCGTTTGTCGCTTGTGCTCATTAAACGTCAATTAATGTCACCTTCAACAACTGCAATTGCAATGCAAAAAAAATGAAAGCGAAAAAAAAAAACCAAACGAACGCAGAGGCTCCGCGCATCCCTCTCGGCACCTCTTATCCTGCCCTATCCTGCCTTATCCTACTCCTCCTGCTGCTGCTCCTCCTGCTGCTGCTGTTGCTGTTGCTGTTGCTTTTCGCTGATTTTGTTTTGATTGTGACGCGTGCTTTGCAGTCATTTGGCTACCCTTGCTGAGTGAGAGAAAGAGAGAGTGAGAGAGAGAGAGAGAGCGCGTGTTGCCAAGTGCAGTTGCATGTGCAACAAGTGCTCTTCTGTGGCTCATGCCAAGTGCTTGGCTTGGCCGCAGTTAATATCTTCCGATTCTGCCCTATTCCACTTTTTCCGATTTTCAATATTCTCGCATTTGGCCAATGCTGCAGCAACAATTTCAACATTTTGTGCTTAGCCAACTGGATTGTACTCATTCGCATTCAAATTCTTATAGAAATTTAGAATATTTATATGGTATATATTACATTTTTGTTAGCATGCCACGCCTCAATGTGGGCGTACCATGCTATTAATCACTGTTAAGCTAAAAGTCGGTTAACTCAAATATAATGAAACATTTAAAATGTATTTGTATTATTTATATAAATTCATATTGTTACACAGATTTCTTTATAAAATTGTGTTAAATTTGAATATAGAAACAAAATTAGATTTCATTCAAATAATTACAGTTAACAAATTGAATTGCAAGTCTCCGCAGAATATATAATTATTTATGCATATTCGAATTTCTTCTTCACACGATGAAGCAGAAAAAGCTAAAGAAGTTTAAGCTCTTTGATTCCCTCATTAATTCAGAATCATAAAGGAGAAAGAAAAATTAATAATAATTTTTAGGCATTTAATAGTAGTTTGAAAGGCAAAAGGATTTTATATATATATTTATATATACTATATTATAATTAGTATAGTCTTAAGTCTTGGACTTCTCTTAACTTAAAAAAAATAATAATAATAATAATAATATATATCTATTTGATTTTATTTGACTTAGTTTTTAAGCTTGTAAAGAGGCATACATTATAATAATATAGTTTTAAAATTTATTAAAGCCATTTTTATCGGAAATTGAACAAAAAAAATGCATAAAGCAGAGTAATTCTAAGTATTTTTTTAAATACTTGCAATGGATAATTACAACAGATTTTAATATCTTTCCATTGCCGATGTACATCATCGAACTTAAACTTTTTTTTTAATTTTTTAGAAATACAGTCGAGTCTCGATAATTCGTAATGACAAGGGAACCGAATTTTGTTACGAATTTCAGAGGTTTTCGGGGCTTCCATTTAACGGGGTGTAAGAAATCAAAATATGAATTGAAGAGGTTTTTATATTTCACGACGTTTCAACAATTTTAGCTTATTAAATATAAATAAAATACACATTCAATAATATAATAATATGTATTTAAAAACAAAGTTAAACATTAACAAAATCGTAATAACGAAAAAGTAAGATTTAAAAAATACAAAATTTATTGTTTCATGTTCTTCATAATTGTTTTTTTTTTTTTTTTTTTTTTTTTATTGTGTTTACCAAGCTTATTAAATGATCAATTGCATTATTCGAAACATTATGATATGGAAAATAAAAAAACGCTTTTAAAACGTTTGCTTGACATTTTTACGAATCGTCTTCACGCTTCAAATGAAATGAGCAAACTAATGCAAATCCAATGAGAGAACAGCGAGACCTAACGGTAGTTTAACTTGCAGCAAATTCAAGAATTACGTATTATAAGAGGTTACGAAACGAATTATAAGAGACAAGCTCATGGAGGAGTAGGCAGAGAAATTACAAATTAACGTGAGGACCAAAATGTATGGGATTTTTTACGAATTAATGAAGTTTTTTCAAGGGACCAGCAATTTCTTACGAATTATTGAGGTTTTCGATTTAGCGGGTTACGAATTATCGAGACTCGACTGTATTACATATACATATGTATGTATCTGGCTGTAGCTAGACATATTTTAATATAATGTTGTACCTATGCAACTGCACTCCATATGCGCTCTTTCAGCAAGACATTTTCTAGTCTCTAATCTCTTGGTCGGTGATCGCTACACATAACTACATACATATGTTATGTTCTTAAGCTGATTAGTCACCTCTCTCTCTCTCACACACTAAGAGTCATATTGACTTTGCGCTGTTAGATACAATAGCTAGCTCCCTCACCCACACACACACTAGTTCGCTATTTGATATTTTTGAGAATATTGTATGTATAAACCAAGGCATATTAAGATATATTCTTGCGAGTTTCGAGTGTTTGCTTGAATTTAGTTTGTAATACTAATAGATACTTAGCAGTACTTGATATATGTATATATACAATATATATGTATATGTACATATGTAAACTTATTCCTGTTGAGACTCTGTTTGCCTCATGCTTGTTGCCTTCACTTAGCTCCATGACAAACGAATTCAATAACTCATCAATTACTTAATATGTTGTGTATTGTGTGTATGTATGTGTGTATGCATGTGTATATAAGTGCATATGTCTATGTATAGATATAATCTTAATGTTGTGTTTCCATTCCTTGAACTGCGACTCCATACGCTGGCTTAGCTAAGTTTATTTCTTATTATTTGTTAACCTTAACATAAGAGTTTTGGCTACTGAATACCCTGTTGCTGTGCCGTCAGTGTGAGCATATCTAGGACTACATATGTATGTATGTACATAGCTAACTGCATCTGACTTTAATTCGAATCAATTCGAGCACTCTCGCTGCAAGCATGTACTTCAGTTTATTCTATTTTTTTTATTCGCACATTCCTAAAGATGTACATGTACATACATACATACATACATACATACATACATATGTACATACATACATATGTACATATTCATATACAAGGTTCAATTTGCCTTCGGTGCTAACAGCTCGAAGCACAGTGCTCACAGTTCACTTCCTTTGCTGCTTCCTTTTTCTTTTTAGAGCTTAAGCGCCGCCATCGTCACCGTCGTCGTCGTCGTCGTCGTCGTCGACGTCGCCGCATTAAATTTTTTTGGCAACGCCAACGTCGGCAGCGTCGTAGCGCTACATAATCCTGGCATCTGCTCACACACACACAAACACACACACAGACACACAGAGGCAGTATTCCCAATACGTGGCCAAAGCTCCCGTTTCCAGTTCCAGGCTGCGCGCCCCGTTTTTGAGTCGTAATTCGGCTCGGTATCTCACAGTTCACAGTTCCGAGTCTTTGCTCAAGTCCCAAGTCTGAGCTCATGTCTTGAGTGTCTCTTGATGCTCAACCATAAATTAGGCCTACTCAACAACAAGTTGGCAAATGATGTATTTTGATAAACTCGATTTTAATGCCATTACATTATGATAAAATTTATGAATCCACTCAATTCGTTAGTTTTCTAATTGTTTTAGCATTTTGTCAAATTTGAGTTACATTTTTTACCTCGAAATTTTCGGTATTTTGTCCCAAGACAAAAGTCACTCGTTTGCTAAATTTGCCGTTGCTCATTCTCTTATTCTCACTCACTCTCATTAAATTTCGGCAAAAGCACACATACTCACAGTCACTCACACACACATGTACACACATGAGAATGAGCATACACTAGTGAGCGTTGTTGTACTGTCTTTGACTGCTTGGCTGCGGTCGCGGTCGATGCTGTCGTTTTCATTGCTGCTGCTGCTGCTGCTGCTGCTGTCGCTGTCACTGTCGCTGCTGCTGTTGCTGCTGCTTCTGATACTGCTGTTGCTGTTCGTTGCTGTCGTTGCTGCCTGGCACAGCCGTTGTGTGTGGCTTGCGTGTGTGTTTCTGTGTGTGAGCATTGAGCATAGGAATTTTGACAAAGGCAGCGACGGCAGAGCGTTGGCGGCCAAAATATACTTGAGTGGAACTGTTAAGTGATAAATGTTACGCACTCAGAACTCTGTTAGGCAGTGCTAGTATCCCCGTTGTGCTCGTTTTACTCTATCGCATTCCCTCTCACGTTGTTTGTGCTCTTCTGTTGCTGCTGCTAATGGTTGCTCTTGCTGCCGCTGTCGCTGTCGACGGCAACGTCGACCGCTACGAAAACGCCGCATGCACGTCGTCGTCGTTCGTTCATTTTAGTATTTGGAAGCACAATTCCTTTCCGTCATTTGTATTTGGAACGTCGCAGCAGAAAGAAGGTCGTCAAAAAGCATTATTGGCAAAATATTTTCGGCATTTAGGCAAAGCATAAAACAAAAAAAAAAAAAACGAAAACGCAAATAAAAGTTGAAATATGCATTAACGTGTCCGTCGTTGCCGCCGTCGCCGTCGTTCATTGTTTTTTTTTTCCCTCTGTTGTGTTTGTTCGTAAATAGTTTTTATATTTTCAATTTTCGAGAAACCGCAAAGTGATCTTGATCTGCTGTTGCTTCTTCTACACTCGTTCGTTCGTTCGTTCCTAAACGTAAGCAAAAGCAAAGAACTAAAACGAAAAAAAAAAAATGAAATAAAATAAAATAAAGTAAAGAGCGCGCACAAAACGTTCAAATCAAACGAGGTCCCCCATGAACCGAACGTTGGAAAAGCAACAAAAAAAATCATTCAAAGCCAAAAACACACACATACACACGCACGCACACACATACACACATACGTACGTACGCAGCACATACCAATACTTGAGCGTTGCAATGTTATTTTACAAATTTGCCAACAACAACTGGACACGAAAGTAAAAGAAAGATGATTACCGTTAAACTTGTACTTGTCTGTTACGTTTTATAATTAGCAACAGCAGCAGCAACAACAGCAACAGCAACAAGAAGAAGCAGAAAGAAAACATCGAATTTGTAGTTGTCGTGTTGGCGGCGGGGACGACGGGGATAGTAGCAGCAGCAGCAGCAGCAGCATAGGGGGCGAGCGAGAGGGCGAGGCAGCAGCAGCTTTTGCTTTTTTTTTTTATATGTCGTTGCTGCTGCTTTTCGTGGCATATTTTTTTTGTGTGCGTGTGTGTGTGTATATATGCATGTGTGTGTGCGTGCGTGCGCGTGTTTGCCGCCCCGCAGCTGTGTGTGTGTGTTAGTGTGCCTTTTTCTTTACAAATTACCAAACAAAAATTATTTAAAGAAAATGAGAGAAAACCCAACTAATTTCAATTAGTGTTTTGCATTTTCCAGTTTGAAATGCTTTAATTTTTTTCATATTTTTTTTTTATCACTTCAGTGACAAACAATTGCATATATATATATATATATAATTTTTTTTTTACATAATTTTGACAAAACAAAAAACCGCATGTATAATTCAGCTCGCTGCAAAGTCAAAAAACAAATGCAAAATTCAAAGTCAACGCAGAAATAACAAACACAAAAAAAAAGTTTGTTTTTTTTTAAACACGCTCTGACATCATCTGAGCACAAAAAAAAAGAAAAAGAAATAAATTACAACAAATATTGCGGCAGCAACAAAAAAAAAACCAAAAAAAGCAACAACAATTGCAATCGACGAAGTAAGCAACAAATATAAATAAATACACAAGTTGAAAGCGTATTTACAACAAACAAACAAAATAGAGAATCATAATTATTTTGCCCATTTTTGGGCAGTTCTATTTTGGCTTTTTTTTCTTTTCGCATTTTTTTTTTTTCGTGAAATAAATTGTGTTTCTTTTTTTTTTTTTGGTTGCTTTCGTGATTTTTGCTTTTTGCCGTCTTATTCACCACACAAACAAAAAAATGCCAGCAACAAAAACAATTGCCAAAAGAGAAACACCAACGCACGCACACACACACACAGGCCAAGATCAAAGTCAACATGACGACGACGACGACGGCAACGGCAACGGCGACGACAACGTCGACAGCAGTTGCAAAGCTTTCTCTCTTTTAGTATTTAACGCATAAATCTCTTCTAATGGGAGTACGAAACGCTCAGCGCGCGCCCACTCAATGACGCCTGCTGCTGCTGCTGCTGCTGTTGCTCGTGTTGTTGTTTAATGATAAAAGCAATGGCAAAAGCTTTGGG
>JAUESO010000501.1:0-14107 GCA_030914385.1 Drosophila antonietae | reverse complement strand
TTTAAAATATGCTTAAATATAAGTAAATGAAAATCAATTAACTAAAAAATTAATTAAATAATAAAAAAAACTAATACAAATTTGTTAAGGAATAAAAAATAAATGATATAAATTAATAAAGCACATACAAAGATATATAAAGATAAACAGATATTAAAGCAATTCATATACGTCTTATATGATTATTTCCGTCGGAAGTGCCCGACTAGACAATAGCTGAGTTCTATCGATTAACTTTTTGAAGTATATTGAAGATAAAAATATAATAAAGAATTTCAAGTGCAGAGAGCGTAAAGTCAATAACTCATGATTCTTTATATTATTTATTATATAATGTAAATATTTAATATATATTTCATTATATTATTTAATTAAGCATAGCTATATTAATTATATATATAATATATTAATTAATGCTAAAAGAAATTAAAAATAAATTAATTAAATTGTGACTGTTAAAAATAAATATAATTTCATAAATATAATGTTTAGATAAACTTTATATCTGGGATTTTGTATATTTTATATATTAATTTATATATTAATATTATTAATTAATTAAACTCACTCAAAGAAATTGTCAATTCAATTAAATTGAAAGAAAATTTCTTATATCCATTAATTAGTTTAACTGCAAGCTAAACAACATTCTATATTTAATTACAATAAATATTGATGCCTTTGCAAGCAGCTGGCAAAGTTCCTTGCAATGCATTTTAATAACTGCCCCAGTCGGCTGCAGTTCATAACAGTTGGCATCACAGTTTCAAGTAGCCCAAAACTCAACTTGCAACTTTTTCATCAAGCTAAATAAACGGCCTACATTTTGATAGAGTCACGCCCACAGCGCCATGCCCTGCCCTGCTCTGCTCTGACGTTTTTAACCCAATTCAGTTGCATCCGAAAATATCTTTTAGCGAAAAGTTCAATAAATGCTCCCATTTTCCATTTGGTTCGCACAGCAGCAGAAATTACGCGCCCATCAACCCAATTGCCACAGCAGCCGAAGGGCCATGGGTGGCGGCTGCGAGAGGAGCTAAAGGAGGGGGGGCGGCGGTGTTTGGTGTAGAGAGTAGATGCTTTCATTTCATGTTAGTAGACGTGAATCCTTCAACCAAACAGCAAACTCTTTTTGCACACTGCTCATCTCTGTCTCGCCCTCTCTCTCTCTCCCTCTCTCTCACTCACTCACTCGCTCTCTGTTGCTCCTCAAGCATTTCTAGAAAACTAGGAGCGATTTCCTGCCAGCACGAGCGCACAGTAAAACCGGAAAATTTCGTACTTCCTGACGGGCAAGTGACGACCGACTAGCGAAATGCAGCAAATAATAAAAAAAAAAATAAATTTAAAGTGTGTTACAATGGGGTATGAGAGACTATATAGATATGCTAGTTGATTTAAGAATTGATTGGGATATTTTAGATAAAGGCTTAAAAGTTCTATAGCAAAATCAATGTCAAAACATTTGAGAGTGAAACTGGTTAAAGAGATATCAATTTTATATTTAAATATTATGCAATTTTAGTTTTTCATTTAATTTAGATATTTTGTATTTTAATATTATGAAATTTAAGCTGTTATTTTTTAAATATTTTATTTTACAAATATGTTAAAAAATAGTTAGAAATATGTTTTAATATCAAAAAATGTAAGCTGTTTTTTTTAATATTTTATTTTACAAATATGTTAAAACAAAGAAAGGCTATTAACTTGAATTTCATTTTGTTGAAGAAGAAATCTTTAAAAAATTATAAGAAGAAAAATGATTTTATTGTAATTTTTATAAATTTTGATGAAATCGGTTATAATGAGAAATGAGTTTAATCAGTTTGAATTTTCATACCAAACACATACTTATATATCTTAAATTTATTTATCTTTAAACACGTGAAATTTCTAAGACAAAACTTGGCAAACAAAAATAATTTGTTGAAATGAAATGAAATTTTTTCTACAACATGCAATTTATTAGAGCTAGAGCTCTATATAAAAATATATAAAAATATTATATAAATACAAGATATATACAAATTCTTTTTTGTAGTAATAGTTAATAGTTTTCTGCTTCAATAAAAGTAATCTGCAGACCAATCCGTTGATAAATGTAGCCAGGACAACTATTTAAACTTTTAAATTCAAAGTGGTGCTATTTTTTTTTTCGCAGCTGTATGTATGAAAAATATATATTTGTCTATATCAAATTTTGCTTGAACCCAAAAACAAATAATTCAACTTCAGCTAAAATTTTGTTTTACAGCTGAAGATCTTTAAAATGATAAACTCTAATAAAATCAAATTTATTATATTTTCAATATATATTTTACATCAATTTTAAGTCAATTATAAATCAAAAATGAATACAATTTTAAAGCTGACTTAAATATATCCCAACTAAGTAATTCAAAGCCAATGACTGAATCCATGTTAAATGAAAAATTTCAAAAATATATAAAATATTATATAAAAATATTTAATAAAATAATAATATATATTAACATTAATATTAATATTTAATAAATAATAATTAAATATTATATTAAATATTATATTAAATATTATATTAAATATTATATAATATTGTAAAAAAATATTTAATACCTTATTACCTTATTAAAAATTTTTATATATTGAATTTTAAAAATTTGTAAAAATACGATTCTATGTCTTCTTACCCTTACTTAGTTCAATTGAAGCTCTTAAAATCTCAGATGCTAAACAATTTAAAGCAGATGATCCTCTGGCATACCCAACACTTGGTTTCGCTGCCTACAAAGCCTATATATATATATATATATATATGTATATTTATATATAGTATATATATAAAATAGAATAGTAAAGCGAGCAAAACCAAAACGAAATGAAATGAAACAGTCAGTGGGCAAGAGGCATAAAGCATTTTTTGGTTAGTGGGATGCACAAAAAACAAAAAAAAAAAGGAAGAAAAAAAAAAGAGATTAAAAAAAAAAAATAAGCACAAGGAAAACTCATGAAACGCGACGAGTTTTTGAGCCTAAAACCAGGCAAATAACCAAAGGCCATCATCTATGCCTCTCACTCTATCTAGCTGTCGCTCTCTATCTCTCTCTCTGTATGAGTTTTTCGTTCTTTTCTTTTTTGGCCAACTTAAATTTTAGTCCCCAGCCCACTTCACGCTCAGCTCAGCTCTGCTGCCACTCAACGCGCATAAAACTCTTGAAAATGCTTTTGGTCGTAAATTTTGAAGCAACTGGCGAATGGGGGGATATATGGCAGCCAAAGCACCACCAAAGAAGGCGCTACAAACGAGGCGTGGCCCTAGGTTAGGGTGCAGCGAGGCAGTGCAGCTGAAGCTAGCTGAATGGCTGGCACACAGGACATTGCCGCAACAATTGTTGGCTTTGCCGTCGTCGTCGTCGTCGCAGCTGCATGCAAATTTATTTTCAAATGCGGCAAGGGAGCAACAACTAGCTGCAACAACGGAGGAGAGAGGGAGGGAGAGAGGTGGAGAGAGTTAGATAGAGTTAGAGAATGGGCAAAAGTGACAGGAAAATGCTAAGAGATATTTATAATAGAGAAAAGTGAATGCTGTGATTAAATACCCTTAGTAAAAGTTAATAATAATTCATGAATTTCTATATAAATAATATAGAATATATAAATCTTAATAAAATATAATAATAATCACATACAAATATATACTTAGCATAGGCTAAGGCCTATGTCGTAACTGATATGACCCTCTTTTGCTGGAGCATCGAGTGTTAGAGTTTGGCAGCAAACAAACGTTCGTTTTGCACACATGACAAAGTTCATTGGCGGCGCCCCAACACATTTCCCCCTTCCCCCCTGCACCCACAACCGCCTGTTGTGCCGCGCCCGAGCCAATCTCAAGCTCAACTTGCCTTAACCAGCGCGACGAAAATAAAACAAATTTTGTGGAATAATATGCGCCCTTTTGTCGAAATATACATATATACTATTTATGTAACACACATACATATATATACACAAATTTGACACAGTGTAAAATAAAGAAATCAGAAACTAAAGGACGAACACGAATAGCACATGAGAGCTAAAAAGGATAAATGAAGCAAATGCCAGGCACATTCGCGCTATCTCACTCTCGCACACTCTCACACTTGCTTTATGTTGTGTTTGGCTTGTTATATAAATTGTTTTGCATGCTTTGGCCATGCCTTTTGCACTGTATCTCTCTCTTTCTACTTCACTGTGCTTTGGGTTATAATTCAACATCGAAAAGCTGATAAGATTATAGTTGAAATATGAGTTTGTTCCCACCAAACACCCAAAAATCCACCTCCACCTCCAACTTCACCTCTCGCACTCGCACTCGCGCTCGCTCTCTCTACCAAAAATATGTGGAGTATTTTTATTCTCTTTTTTTGCGTGCTGCAATTTGTGTGTGTGTGTGTGTTTGTGTATTTATTTATTTGCGGTCACGTAGCTTCGACGAATTGCAACAATAACAAAAGCAAGAAAAACTGCTTTAAAAAAAATAAATATTTCTATATAATATACGTGTTTTTCCAGATGAAAAACGTGCAAATTATTTTGAATGATTTTGCACAAAAGACATAAAGTGAAATTTAATATATATTTAACAGTTAATATGTTGCTTTGACTTTGGCACACAAGAGAGCCAGCATTAGGAGAGCGAAAATACATTGATCATAGAGTGAAAAGAGAGTTGAGATGCTTGCAGTCTATAAATAGAAGAAGAGAGGAGGGAGGCCAATGACAGTTTGGAGAGTTGAAATGCTTTACATCTGCTTGCGGACTATAAATAGAAGAAGAGAGGAGGTGGGAAGAACATGTTAGCTTTAAAAAGAGAGTTATTGCCAATGCTCTTAAAAAGGAATGATGATTTATTTATTATTATTATTTATAAATTTGTTGCTTGTTTGACCTTTGACCCTGACATTAGCTATACAGTTCATCATCAGACGCAAATATTGAAATGCAAGTCTGTGTGATTCATGTGAAATTTGTTGCCCTTGTTGTGTTGATTTAAATATTATTTTTGCCTGCCATAAATTGAGAGCAATTAACATGCAACAAAGAATGTATGAGAGCGTGCATGTGAAAAAAAATATGTCAACGAACCGTACGAAATATGCTGTTAATTATTTCCGTGAAATGTTTTGCAGGTGACAAACGAAACGAAACGAAATGAAAAGGAAAAGAAATTGCCCGCAAAAGGCAAGGCGCAACAATTTGCACAGCTTTAAATACGCAAAGATAAAAAAGAAAAAAATTTATAAATAAAAATAAAATGAACGGAATGAAAATATAAACAAACGTGCAGGCAGGCAAAAGCTACAATTACCACACGGCGAGTTGCAGTAATTTTCCCACTCGAGGCATTTTCTCAGAACTCGCAGAAAATAAAAATTTATTTCATTTCAATTATTTATTTTCACTGACAATTTACGGTGCATGCTGACGGTGACGTTGGCGTTGGCGTTGGCGTCGCAGCCGCTACTTACATTTTGCATATATAGCGTGCTGTCTTTTTTTTTCGAAAGAGAGTCACCGGAGTGAGAGGGACGACAGCGTGCGTGCAATATTGACGCAGCGTTGTTGTTGCTTTGTTTACGCTTCTCTTTGTTTTCGAGGTCGAATTTGGTTTCGAAACGAAGTCAATAGTGACGCAGCATATGCGGCAGCAGTGCGTAAGTGTTTTAGCAAATGGACAATGCATGCTATTCACAAAGCGAAATGGAATTTCGAAAGAGAAATGGAGAGTGTTCGTCTGAATGTGTGTATGAGTGTGTGTGCTTGTGTGCTCGCTTGTTGTCTTTTCCTGTTTATGTGCTTGCTGCATATTTACCTGCAGCAGCATCGACTATTTAAGTGTAGCTATTTTCCAGCTACTTTTTTATTAACTTGGCACAATTTTGATTAAAGTATCTCTTGCATTTGATATAAGTTTATGTGAATAAATAGAATTCCATTATCAAACCATTTTCCTGAAGCCTTTTTCGCTGCAACATTGCAATCAGCTGGAGTTCTTTATGAGCCCGAATTATATGTTGCGCACGTCAGTTACATCATAGCCAAAACACCCCAACAGCGCCCCCTCTCTCTAACTCTCTTTATGCACACACGCACACACTGTGCCAGCAGCTTGACTGTCAACGCAGTTTGCTTTATATTTGTTGTTCTTGTTGTCGTCATGTCTGTCTTTTTGGCGGACTAGGCCTTTTCAAATTTCAGTCAGTCAGTCAGTCAGTCGTCCATGTTGCTAGGCATATGGTTCTGGCACTCCATTACCATGGAAATAATAAAAAAAAAAAAAGTTAAAGATGAGGAGTAGAGTAGGAGCAGAGGCAGCAAAACTTATTTAGGTTGTTAGATGAACGACCGCTAGATGACAGAGATGGAGCGTAGGGAGAGCAGAGTGTGGAGAGAGAGAAAGAGCGAGAGGGGCATAGGGACGAAGCCTGCCTCTCTCCACTCTCCAACTCTCCTCCAGCCTGTTGGCTGCTTGTTTTGCGTATTGCTTTGGTTGAGCTGCACAACATAATCAACGGGAGTAATAGTAACAAAAGCAATAAGAAAATATATAAAGCGAATGTGCTTGAGCTGAGACTGAGCGACTAGAAAATACCCTATGTGTACAATATGACTATGGGGGTGGAACTAAGAAAAAACTAAAATTATTATAAATGATAATTAATGCATAATTAACATAAAATGCGAAATTTGATTGATGACTGAATCTTTTCTAATTCAATATTATTTAGGTGGTATGAAAGATAGAAAGGTTCAATATTTTTTTAAGAAAAAATATAATGGGAGAAAAAAATTCATGAAAATACAATATATATATATAGAGAGAGAGAGAGTATAGAGTCAGTTGACCTTTATATATATTCCTTAATTATCCACTGCTCTAAATGCTTACAGGGTATACACACTTGTCACTTACAAATTACGCACTCGCTTACTCGTGTAACGCATCAATGTTTTTATGCACTCTCCCTGCTGTCTGTTTGTCAAATATTCTGTCTGTCACGCTCACACTTTCGAATTAAGACTCTCCACAGAGTTGAGTCTAAGCTTGTTTCTGCTTTACTGTTGCTATCGCGCTGCTACGGCGCTGCAGCTGCGCGCCTCAGCTGTGTAGCCGCAATGGCGGCAGCGCGCGGTATTTGACGCTTTGTGTGTCACACGTTTGCCATAGTTTTGCTCTTTACTGTTGTTGTTGTTGTTGTTGTTGAGGTTCTTCTGCTTCTTATTGTTGCTATTTTTGCGCCTGTATACATTTGTAATCCCAGCTACTAGCGCCAGCTCTGCAGCCAACCTTTCGTGTTGCTCATATCACATTCTGGTGAATGCGAAAAAGCGACAACCGCTGCCATTGCATGATAAGCGCTACGGAAACGCAAACCACAATAAAAACAACAACAACAACAGCTGCAGCAGCAGTCAAAACAAAGAGCGCAGCATTCAGTGTGTGTGTGTGTGTGTGTATATGTATGTATGTGTGTGTCCGTTTTCAAATGGAATCAAGAAGAAAAAAAGAAAAATAGTGAAAATGCTGAAAATGAAAAACTAAAGTGCGAAAAAAAAAGTGAAATGCATACGGAAGGAAAAAGTTTGATTTCAACGAATAGCCAACACAAGTGCCAGGGTCGACAACAAACCGGACAATCAAATGGCAACAAAGAAGCCAGCGAGAGAGGCGTGGAGAGTGAGAGTGAGAAAGAGAGGGAGATAGTAGGCAGAGAGTTTAATGAATTTTGTGACATTTGAGAGTTGATTGAAAAACGTTTAAGCAAACGATTTTGGTTACAATTTTGAAATTGTGGAACTTGGACTAAAGATTGACTTGGTTAAAGCTGTTCTAACTGTAACTCTTATACTTAGTCTTATATTTGCTGCAGCTTAGGCTTATTTTATAGTTTATATATGCAACTCTTATATTGACTCTTCTGAATATTATATAGACTGAAAATGTTACTCTTATACTCAGTCTTATATTTGCTGCTGCTTAGGCTTACATTGCGTATGCTTCATTTCAAAGTTAATATATTTAACTCAACCTAATAATCAGTCTTATATTTGCTGTTGGTCTTGTGCAATTAATATAAATTAAAGACTATATATTTAACTCTTATACTCCGTCTTATATTTACTGTTCTGAACGATTCTACTTGGTATGCTTGATTGTATAATTATGAGGAGTCAATTCTTGTAACTCTTATACTCACTCTTATATTTAAACTTCTGACCGTCTCAACCTAATGCGTAAATTTGCTAAATTTAATAATAAACTTATATTACATATAGACGGCATTTGTAACTCTTATACTCAGTCTTATATTTACTTTTCTTGCTCTATATTTCATTTTCTGCTCAGCTCTGATGCAATTACAATTCTCTAGAAAAATGTAATGTTAATTTTTATTTGATTTTCAATTTGAAAATATTTCTCTTATGTAATCTCATATAAAATTTCACTTGCTGGCATTTTAAATTCCTTAAATTCTGTATTCAATAAATATGAAAACAAAATCAAAGCCAACAAGCCAATACACCTACATATATATATATATATATACATATATATATTTATATACAATGTATTTGTGCATGCACCATATTTGCTAATGGGGCGTGGCCAAATCCCAATTTTGTTCCCTTTATTTTTCGTGTTTTTTTTTTTTTAATAACAAAACAAATTCAACAACTGCTCAAACGTTTCCATATTATCGCTTATGTTCGGCTGTGTTGTAAGCGAAAAAAGCCGAAAAAAAATAACACAAAAAAAATAGTGAGAAAGAGAGGGGGCGAGCAAGAGAGAAGCAAGAGGCAAACACGTGCCACGCAAAAATCAACAAATTGTCAGAGCGAGTCCAAAACAAATAAACGTGCAGATAGATTTTAAGAGAGAGAGAGAGAGAGAGAGAGAGAGAGAGAGAGAGAGAGAGAGAGAGGGGGGATGAGAGAGGGAGGCAGCTAGAGTTGGGGCTATCAATAAAACCTAAATTACAAATACATATCGAAATATAAATATCGAAAACTTTTATTTCGAGGCTAAAATGCAAACACGTCAACAACAACAACAACAACAAGAAAAGGACTCATGCTAATAAAAAAGGAAAAGGAAGAAAATAACGTAACGTAACCCATGCAAAATTGTCCTGCGGCTCAACCTACACATCGCTCAAATTTCATCATGCTCAGATTCTCGTTAAACTTTCACAATGGACGGATTCTATAACACAACAAAATGAAAGAAAATCTAACCAACATCTATAGATATATAGATATATAGATATATATGTATACATGCATATTTTTTGCTGTGGATATCTATAAAAATTGCTAAAAAGCAGATAAAAAAAAAATAAAAAAAACTTTTTATTGTTTTTCATGGCACGCAAATAAAAAGCAGCGTGTTTCCTTTTTTGTTTTCTAGCTGCATATATACCCTATAATTGACAATTGATGAGGGTAGATTAGAAGCAGCAGATTGCTAAACTATATTGAAATTGTTGCAGAGCCTGGAAGGGGCTGCAAATGATAAATGTTAGATGAAGCTTTAGCGTAACAATGTTACAAATGCTAAATAATGAAAATAATGTTATTATAATTAGCTTCATCATTTCATTTATTTTTATGAATAACAATAATTTATTAACAAACAAAATAACAGAGTATAATAAAAATCTCAAATAAAGAGAGATAGGCTAAAGCTCTGTAAATAAAATAATAGTAAATAATAATAAATTTTGGACAAACTTAACATTTTTAAATGTAATTTGAAATAAATATTAGCATTAAAATATATTTTATGCACAGATTTGTTTACTATTTATTTTAATTCAAATTGCAAATATAACAGAAATTAAATTAATAAATAATTGTAGTTCAATTTATTTCACTCTTTAAATATATTTAAAAAATGAATATAATCAGATAATAATCAATAATATAATTCTTAAAATCAATAATTAAATTGGAAAATAAAAGAGATATATCAAACTTAGTTTTCTAAAGCATCTATTTTATTTTTCATTTAATAATTATTAAAATTTTCTTATTTAATAAAATATACTTTATTATTGTAACTACTACGATTTACAGGGTATTCCTTTGACATTTCATACATATTTCCATTGATAATTCATACAATTTTTTGCACATCAACCAAGTTTCCCTTAGAGTTGCGCTAAGCAAACTTTTTGGGTGCATATATGTATGTAAAGATATATATATATATAGCTAGTCGTAATCGTCAACAATCTGTCGCAGACACCTGCGCGAACAACAAAAACAACAAAATGATGTTTTCCATTTTGTCCCCCATATATATATACATTTTTTTGACTGAATGTCAATGCGACAGGTTCTGACTCTGTGCGGGTTCTATCTGTCTGTCTGTCTGTCTGTCTGTCCGTCCGGATGTCTGTCCCATTACTGGGGCTGTCATGACTATCATGATATGATGACTTTGAACTTTATTTATTTTCATTTTTATATAACATACATAGCATGCGGAACATGCTTTTGCATTCACATTTCAATTGCCAAAATTTGCGAATTTATCGCAATTTTAGTTTATTTTATTTTATTTGACATATAAAAAATTAATAAATTTATTTTCCAAGTGAAATTCTATGAGTCTAATCGTTGGTATTTTATTTAAATTGAGTGTTTGAGTTGGTTTTTGCTCTTTGAATTTTAAATCAAATAAAATCATTAAAAATTAAGTTAAGCTGAATTTGTAATATTAAGAAAATTATGTGCAGAGCTAAGACGAAATTTCTTTAATCACTAAAATTGATAAAAATATATTAAAATTTTAGCCATTTTATCAAGCTAATTTCCTAGCTACATTTTTTCATAGAAATATATTTTGAATGCATTGTTAATACTTTTAACTACTTTAACAAACAATTTAATTGGAATTGCAGCTGCTCAAAGTTCTTTATTTGAAACAAATATAATAACTAATCTCTATGCCATGCTTTTTTTTTAGAGAGAAAGTTTATCCTTATATCTCTATTTTTTCTTTCTTTCTGTGAGCCAACAACTGTCTGCATATTTCTCTCTCATTTTTATATGCCTGTCCACGATTCATTAAACGCAGCCCAACTGCCAGCCTCTCGAATGGCAACTCCTTGACAACGCCCCACACACACACACACACAAACACACAGACCACCCTGTCATTTGGTCCCCTTCTTGCATAAATTATCCACCCTGTCATCGATTGTCTCTTTGCTGCTGTCCAGCTGCAGCAGCAGCAGTCGAGAGAGTCAGCCATTTGCCACTTTATAAAGCTGCGCCGCTTCATTTGTTGCCGTCTGTCTGTCACTGCCGCTGTCCCGCCCCATCTCCATGCCCACGCCCACGTCCTAAAAGTGAGCAACAGCTGCCCTCCCCCCTCCCTCCCTCTACACTCCATACACCGTGTTCCAGCATCCGTTGCTCGAGAGTCTAGAAAAAAAAAAAAAAACAGAAAGAAACGAGGAAAAATGTTCAAAAATTTATTAAAAGTCATTTGCATTGCAAATTAATTTTATTATTTTTTTTTCTACTTCTACTTCCACTTCTTCTTCAGCTTCTCTCACTTTTTGTTTTCCACTGTCAAAATTACTATTTTATTTTAAGTGTGGAGGCAAAAGCAAAAGCGAACAATTCTGAACTTTGTGTGGGGACGGATAAAGCGTGCTGCCAAGTAAACAAAGTTTAGAAGTTGTGAAGGGAAGGGGTAGAGGGATTGATGAGATTACGGGAAAAACTATTTTTTTAGATATCTAACAAAATTCCTAAATACTTACAAATGGCAAGGGAGTGCATAGCGCAGTGAATGGAATATAAATGAAGGAGTTAAATAGTATAGAAATATAAAAAAATTTAATATACAAATAATTATAATATTTATTAAATTTACAAATACTCTATGATAATTTGCTAATATATAAATATATTATTATATTTATTAAATTTACAATTACAATCTTACGATATTTAAATAATAATAAAATCAAATCAAATAAACTGAGATAAATTATTATACTTAAAATAATATTTTTATTGCATTAAAATAATAATTTAATAATAATTATTTTATTTAATTTAATAAATAATATTTAAATAATATTTTTATTACGTTTAAATAATAATTTAAAATTAATTATTTTATTTAATTTAAAAATGTCTGCTCTAATAATATTCAATTTAAATATTGTTTAATAAATTAATTGAAATGAGGTAAACAACATTTTTTTAAAATATAATAATTATTAGATAATTGAGATTTTATTTAAGTTAACAAAATCTTTTATGTGTTATTTGATAGGAGAAAAAAATGATTAAAATATTAAATATTTGACATTTTATTTAATTTAAAATGATTTTTTATCTGTAATTTGATAGGTGACAAAAAAAAAAAAGATTAAAATATATAATAATTATAAAATAATTGACATTTTATTTAATTTAAAATTATTTTTTCTGTTATTCGATAGACACAAAATTGAATAAGATATAAAATAATTATTAACAAATTTACATTTTTTTATAATTTAAAATTATATTTTTTCTGTTATTTGATTGGTGAAAAAAAATGATAAAAATATATAATAATTATAAAATTAAATTATCTGTTTTGTCAATATTGAAGTTGTGCATAATTGCATATATTAATCAAAATGAGTTAAATAAATGTTTGAATTGAATTAATTTCTATGTATTTTAGTATATTTTTTATATTTATTTAACAAATGAAACAATAGAAAACGCAAAAGTTTTTCTGGCTATTAAGCATTTGTTTTAAATAATTCATGAATAAATTAATCTATTTTAAATTATAATATATAAATAATCAATGAGCAATTTGCTACATCTAAAGAATAATTAATGAAATAGCTGAAAATTTACTAGAATATGAAAGTCGCATAAAACAAAATCTGATTGAGAGTTGAGCTCAGGAACGTTTTATTTATATGTTACTTAAATCTTATCAGTTTACCTATAGACAATTTTCAGTTAGTGTATAAAATGTAGTTAAATCTCTATAAACACAATTACAAATACACACATTTTCCACGTTAATCAACACTGTCGGCAGGTGTACAAATAGGTGTACTTTAGCCTCTAATAGCTGACTATTCCATCTCTGTTGTGCTTCTAATGAGTTTATTTGCCTCGTCTATAGTTTTACACAACAAACAAACAAAATACTTGAGGTAAATTTATGTCTATAATTTACCTGTATGTATGTATATATATATATATATATATATATATATGTATATGTATATGTATATATAATAGGCACGTGTGTACGTTGTGAATTTTAGGTAATATCAATTAGGTTCTATGATTACTTCTAATGACATCGCGTGCCGTCGACAACAAAGTTCGTTGTTGAAAATGTAGCTGGCCTGTGTCAAGTTTTTTTTTATATCCATTTTCATTTTTCCTAATAATAAGTTTTATGCGCATTGTTTTTAATACTCATTAATGGAGTGAGGCAAGAGAGTATATTGGTTTGGTGTAATGTTAGAGACTTACTCTTATATCTATAGAGACTCACTTATAGAACTCATCTGAGTTCTACGAATTTCTATGCCAATGGAGTTGGGTATTATAAAGAAATAAAATCTTTAAACTATAATTTTCAGTTGGATCATCTCTGAATGAAATAGCTTTGTTGATAATAAGGGAATTTTCAATTTCTATTAAAGTTTTATATCTATAAAGTCTATAAAAACCTCCAAAGTGTTTTACTTATAGCTAATATGATCGCTATATAGAATGTTATCCTCCCATTGAGGCTAGACAAAACCAATGCTAATATATTCCAATTTAACTAAACCAGTATTATGCAGTCGATTCAACCCGCTTGGAGCTTAATTTTTTTGTTCCTTTTCTTTTCTTTTTCTGTTATTTGATGATTTTTCAGTAAATACATAAAAAAATTGCATTAAATATTATCCTTTTATTCCATTCTTACTTTCTACTATTTTTTTTTTTTTTATTTATTTAAAATTTTTGTTTTATTATTTTATATTTTTTGTTATTTATTTATTTTATATTTTTATTTATTTCTTTATTAAATGTATTTTATTAATTTTTTTTT
>JAUESO010000500.1:0-44460 GCA_030914385.1 Drosophila antonietae | reverse complement strand
ACACAAATTTACCCTGCATTCCCATTTTCAATGGATACAGGGTATACAAAATTGGAAAAGCGAGACGGCAACAAGAATTGGGCATCGCTCTGGCCAATACAAATGGAATCTTTATTGCGAATGGATATGATAAATTGGGTATAAAATATAATATATGCACAATTCAGCCCTACATATTGATTGCTTTTATTTGCCCTTTTGTTGCTTTTTATTTACATTTTTTTTTTTTACTTTTTTTTTTATGTCTGGCAAATGCAATTGCTCTGTTAATACACAAATTTAAGCTTGTGTAAATTCTATTCGAAATGTTACAACTTTGTTTCATTGAATTTCAGTTTTTGCACATTTTTCACGATTTATTAAATTTATGCCAAATTCAAATGATTTTAATCATAAAAAAAAACACAACACGAAATAAATTCACATTTTAATTGAATTAAAATGAAATGTCTATATTTTAATTATATCTGTTTTTTTTTGCTTTTTTTCTGGGAATATTTGGGCAAGCTTTTGGTGAGTTTTTCGTTGGAAATATTTTTAAAGAACTTTCAAAGAAACGCAATTTAATTAGCTTAGACAAAGACTTGAAATAATTTAAAGAAAAAGCAAAAGAAATGAGGGGAATACACGACTAATGTGTACCTTAGAGCTATCACTGATATTGATTATTATCGATTGTTAGAATTATCGATATTTTGTAATTGCATTCGGAGAGTTCTCTGAACAGACAGCAAAGATCATACGCCAGCAAACCATAGCGAGCTCGTCATCCGAAAGATATGGAAGATGGACTGCAAAAATAATCCCCGATCTAGAGCAGTGGATAAATAGAAAGCACGGGGAAACGTCTTTTTATCTTACACAAATGCTCTCCGGTCATGGATACTTTCGAAAGTACCTAAATAAGATGGGAAATACTGACGAATCCAGCTGTATTTACTGCGAAAATACAATGGACGACGCAGAACACATTTTCTTTGACTGCGAAAGGTGGCCAGAAGAGAGAACCGCCTTGGCAGGCTTTGTCGGCGAAGTCAAAGTAGAGACATTAGTTCAGCGAATGTGCAGCAGCATAGATGCATGGAAAAAAGTCTGTGACTTCGCCAAAAATGTTCTGCGGCGGAAGAAGTATGACCTGGACGCAGGCACAGAGAGGGTAACGCTCAGATAGCGCATATTCGAGATCACCACCTTGAAGGTTAATGCGGGAGATATTTCCCGGTTCCAAGTTGGAATTCCTATTAAATCTCTCTAGCTAAAACATATATAGGATCGACCATGCCTATAATAATTTTCTTCTTTTTTTTAATATGTAGCAAAAGTTGATGAATTGAAGGAAGTTATTTGTGTTAAAATCTATCGATATTATGTATTGGCAACACTAAAACTATAATGCCGATTATTGAAGATATCTGGCAACCTCGTAGATAGAAAAGGAGTTGAGTTTAAGCACGCGCAACGGAATGACATACATATTATACATACATACATACATATTTTTCCTTTTAATAAACGTTCAGATAATTAGAAACTTATTCAGTGTAAACTTTTTAGCATGGGCAGTGAAATTTACAAAAATTTGTATTTGTTAAATTTTATTATATACTATTTATTCAAATATTTAACAAACATATTCGATCAAATTCCATTAAAAATATATATAGATACATTTATATAATAAAAAATAATAAAACTTAATACAATGTATATATATATATATATAAAGAACTTAATTAATGTAATTTATATGTATATCAAAAAGAAACATTCATTCAAGCTTAGCTTTCAATAATAATAATAATTAACATAAATATTTAATAAAATTCCAGAATGCATTCCGCACATTTTTCTATGAAATTCTCTTGGCAAATGACAAAATGGAATTTGCATTTTGGGTTTTATTCCGAAATATTCAACAGGTTTTTTTTTCGTTTTTCATTTATTTTGTTTTTGTTTTGCTTTTTTTTGTGGTTTAGTCGAGAACATTTCAACTAATTGCGGTTATGCCAGACAGCAGACAGCAGCGCGGGTAAAGGAATGGTGGGGCGTAGGGGCAAAGGGGCGAAGGGGTCGTCGAAGTGGTGCAGCGTTAAATGCGAACACAAAAAGGATTTCAATAAATGTCATAAATTTAACAGACGACTTAACAAACTGCGAGCTGAATGAGAATGAAAATCGCTGTGGAAATCGAAATGAAAATGGAAATGGAAAATGGCAAATGGAAAATGGAGCAGCCAAAGCAACCGGCAGTCGGCAGTTGGCAGCTTCAATGGAGCTGGAAATGTTAATGGAGCTGCTTAGTTGCAGTTCACAATGAAATGATTTCCTTTGTGGCCAAGACAACAGCCGCAACGCAGCTAGCCAAGTCGCACTGTCTGAACTGGCGCTGATTATCATTTGAGCTCTTGTAAATGCTGTCATAACAAAAAACAGCGAAAGCCAACAAATGTGAGCTAGAAAAACTTAACGAAAATTATAAAAAATTAAATATATATATATATATAAATTTAAAATTTCGCTGCTGCGTTGCATGAAAATGGGAAACCAAAATGAAATTTCCATAAGTAAAACAGGCGCAAATAATGCAAACATACAGACAAATATATATATATATATACAGACGAGATGAGCTGAGTGGCCGAGAGGTACGTCTACGAGAGAGAGAGAGTGAGAGTGAGAGAGAGAGAGAAAGAGTGCGGGTCGCGCTGCGGCTGGGCAAATATTCAAAAGCTTTCACTTTTTTAGCCAACGAGCATTCATTTTTTTCCGTCTTCTGGTTTTTCTTTAGGTTCTATTCATATTATATTCTTTTTTTTTTTTATCTTTTGCGTAATAATGAAATTAAATTGCCGCCTTACACACGCACACACACACACACATACAAACACATATCTTTACGTGTATAAATATCTGTTTGTGTGCAGTGCGCTTATGTATCTGCTAGATACGTAATGTATGTGCGTATTTTTATCTTTTCAGTGTTTTTTCTCTCAGTCTTTCTTCTTGCTCATATCTGTGGCAACTGTGAAATTGGGGCATAACCAACTGAAGCCGCGTGGTTTGAGCAATGGATTAACAATCGATAACGTTAGGTAATCGATAAATCTAATTGCTAGCTAAATTTAAATGGTTTGATATCATTATAGATTGAGCTTTTATTAAAAAAAAGTTTGATTTTAGTTGATGCATAAATAGTTAAATAAGTTTACGTTTGGTTCAAGCAGACAATCGATAATTTTGCTAATTTGCATAGACTTTGTAGAATATAAATATAATAAAAAATAACTAAATAAATATATCAAATTTAAAATTCTATCTGATCTTTTTTTATTATTAAATAAGTATGAATCATAATTTATTAACTTTTTAATCATTTTTTTATATTAATTTAAAATTCTAACTGATATTTATTTATTATTAAAAAAAGTCTGATTCATAATTTATTAAATTTTTTTTTATATAAAGAATTAAATTTAAAATTCAAAATTCTATCTGGTCTTAATTCATTTTTAAATAAGTCTGAATCATAATTTATAAAAAATTTTTTATTTTATGTAGTTTAATGTAGTTTAAAAAATAAATAAAACTTAAATTTCTATCTGATCTTTATACATTATTAAATAATTATGAAATATAAATTCACTAAATTTTTTGTATTTTTTTTATTAGTCTAAAAAAATAAATTAATAAATAAAATTTAAAATTTTATCTGACTGAATCATAAATTATTAAATTTTTTATTTATTTATTTATTTTTTTTTTTTTATAGTCTAAAGATAAATAAATAAATAAATAAAATTTTAAATTCTATCTCATCTTTATTCATTATTAATAATAAGTATGAATAATAATTTAATTTAATTTATTTCATTTAATTAATTATTGAATTATTTAAAAAAATTTATTTTGCAATTTAGCAATCGATCGATTAAACATATCCATAATCGATTAATATCGATGAAAGATATAAATAGACTAAAAACTTGCAAAAAAAAGCAAAGTAAAAAAACATTTCATAGTTTTCGACCTTTGTGATTCCCCTGGCGATTCGCTTATAATAAACTTGTTGGCAAGTTGAAATTTATTATTTAAAGTTTTGGGTTTTGTTGAGACATTTGCATTGTATTACAAGTGTCTGCATGTCATCCCAGTTTTATTATCTTACATTATTATAGTTGGTCACTTTTGCTTTTGTGCAGTTGAGGGCAGGCAATGTGGGTCAAGAATTTACATAAATAGCTGCAAATGTTTTCTGGCCAATTTTCGGGCCAAGTTGCTTGGCGTTTAGCGAAATTACCAACGTAATCCGCAAAAAAAAATAAATAAAAATAATAATAATAATAAGTAAAATAAAAAATGAAAACAATTTTGTGAACCGTGAAAAGTTCCGGTACAAAATGGCGACTGCTACAGCGACACATATAAACATATATTTATGTTCCGGCTAGTTCAACCAACATATTTAATATAAGCTAGAGTGAAGCAATTTATTATGCCTTTAGCATTTAACTTATTTTTATTTGCCATTCAAATTGAAACTTTTCCAAAAGCTTTTAATTTTTTTTTTTTAAATAATTTTTCAAAGTTATTTTAAGATCAAATTTAAATAGAGCAGATAAGAATGTCGGGATTTCAGGCAGTGACACAATTCTGATTGGGAAACTGATTGGGAATGCTTGAGAATGTTTGGGAATTTCTATCGCAGTCGATCGCTGCGTATTAATAGTGGTATATTTATGTATAATGGTATATTTTATGATGATATTTAAATGTTGTGCTAGTTGCGCATACCATATGCTAACCTCTTCTTTTTTTTTTTAGGGTTTGGGGGAGACGAAACGACATGAGACACAACAACAACAACGACGACGGAACACAGTGCGTGTTAGCCTTGAGCTACATTCGGCAGACAAGACAACACGCAAAATTCTACACGTTCATAATGCAAACTTTGCGGCGAAAATAAAATGCGGCAGACAATGCCAGCAAATATGGGGAACAGAATAAAAGAATGGGACCTTCGTCAATGTTGCCTTTATCAATATGTTCTTCATGTTGTTGTTGTTGCTAGTTGCTATTGGCTTGAGGCAGCATGAGAGCATTACAACACATATGCACACACACGCACACAGTCATATGTAAAAATTTGTGAGAGAGCAGCTGTGCTGCGCTCTTGTCGTTGTTATTGTTGTTGCTGCTTAATGCAGAAGGAAGTCAACAGGAAAAGCAAAAGAAGAACGAAGAATGTGTGTCGATGTGTGTGTGTGTGTGTAGTTAAGAATACATGTGTAAGGGCAGAGATGGATGACACTCATGAGTGAGCGAGCGAGCGAGCAATAGCGCCAACAGAACTTGATGGCATCTGTTTAATTTTTGCTGTTGTTTTTATTAATGAATTTTTATGCTCAGTGGGCGGCAGCAGCGTCTGCTGTCTTCATATTCTCTGTCCTCTATGCTCAGCTGTTGTTGCTGTAGTTGTTGTTGTGGTTGTCTTTTGGCTGCGTTTGCTTTTTACTTTTGGGCTATGGCTAAAAATATGTCTGTCTGCCAATTCGCTAAGTGGCTCAACTTATTCACATACATACATACATGCGTACACTTATGAGCATTTATGTATGTGTGTGTGTGTGTGTGTGTGTGCATTGGTGTATGCATGCATATACAGTGAATCTCTTTCTTATGGTGTTGATTCAAGTGTGACTGTGTGAGTGAGTGTGAGTATGTGTGTGTGTGTGTGTTTGTGTGTATATGTCTGTATGTGTGTGTGTGTGTTTGTGTCTGCCTTACAGCTGAGTGCAGTGACAATAGCTGCCAAAAGCTTCAAACATATTTATTGATGTAAATAATAAATTATAAGCAAACAGTAAATAAATGCATATAAATAATACAGAAAAAAATTATTACAAAAATGTATAATAACAAATGATAACGAATAGTAGTTTAAATAAATAAAAATACTAAAAAGAGCAATAAATAAAGATAATAAAAAACAAACCAAACCAAAAACTAAACTAAATAAAAAAAATTATGAATTTAAAAAAAATAATAATAATAATAAAATAAAATATAATAAATTCAGATTTACAAATAAATTCAACAAATAAATAAATAAAAAAATAAAAATGATAAAAAAAAACCGAAATAAAATAGATATAAATTTTATAAATGAAAAAAAAAACATTTATACATTAAAAATAAAAATAATAATAATTAAACAAAAAAAAAATAATAATAATAATAATATACTTATGAATAAATACAAAAAAAAAAATAATTAAATAATACATAATAAATTCAAATTTAATTTAAAATAAATACATTGATATTTTTATATAAAAATAAATTTAAATTTTTAAATAAATTAAAATTTTTATTTTTAAATAAATTTTAGGTAAATAGTAAAATAAATTACATAAATTGATATATATAAATATATAATAAATAAATATAATAAATACTCAATAAATAAGCATGTGAGAGCTAATTCAATATATTGAAATAATTAACTTTACTGAGCATTAAGTCAATTAATTTTATTAATTTAAGAAATTATCAAATTTATTTTCGTTCTACATTCACTTAAGCCAACTTTAAAAATGATTTAAATAAAAAATAACAATAATTTAGTAAAGAATTAATTTATTCATGTAATTCATTTTCGACCTACATTCATTTGAACATCTGCACACATGCACTTGTGCCTTTTAGTGATGCTTTACTGTGGCCAGATTGCTTTTGTCTTTGCTGCCGTCTGTCCGCTTTGGACGATATCTAACTGTAATTGCCGTGCTGCTTGTGTTATTGCTGTAATTAGCTAGCTGCTGTTGTTGCTGTGTTTTTTTTTTTGGGTTTCTCTTTCTTATCGGAATTCGATTTGCACTTTTTTGCTTTTTTCTTTTTGGCGCGCAATGCCGTTGCACTCAGTTGCCGGCTAACGGCATTGGGCCGCCGACAATGACACACAAATTGCGTTTCTATCTCACACAATCGCGCACAAACGAAAAAAAAAAATATGTGTATTGACAAAAAAATATATATTTTCGTACAATTAATAATATTTAGTTTTGTCGGCTGTATATTTTGTTGTATTTGTATTTCATTCAGTTGTCGCACTCTTGTTTTGCCGTACTACACACACGCGATATTCGCGAAGGAAACAACACACACAGAGAAATAGGCGACACGTTGCGCTTGTACATGTCCGTGCACGTGGCGAACTCGACGCTGACTAAAGCTGTGGCCGCAGCTACTCCACGACGGAGCGAAATGTACCGTTTGTGGCGTCCGCATCGGTTGCCTGCGTTGACACAATGACTCAGTGGCGGCCATAGCCCAGAGCCGTCGTCGTCGCCAGGCAAGTCACGAGCGCAGCATCGTCGGGCCGAGACACGAGCGACACACGAACTCAATAGCCGAACACTGGCACGCGATATCTTTTGAGCTATTTTCATGCTGTTATATTTTTGGCTACGTATCGCACTGTTGCTCACTCAACAAAGCAAACATAATTTCCCAATATTTCCCAACTCTACAGTGGCAGCGGCCAAAGAGAGCAACCCACAGCAGCCGCCTTTGAGTGAGCAATGCGAAATTGCGAGAGCGCGAGTGGATTAGTTTTGAGTGCTTTCAATTCATGTGACGCTCAGTTTGCCAGCCTTTTGGCTCATTTCCGCTTGTCGTGCGTAGGACTTCCGCTGTCGTTTGCCCAAGGAAGTTGTCTCAACAACTGCGAACGACCACGAACTTGATTACGAGCCACATACCGAATATATGTCGGCTGCTGCCTTTGTGAGCCGTCCATTCAAACCGTCGTTCAGGATCGCAGCATTTGACTCAATGGCGAACTGCGTATATGAAGAGGCTCAATTGAATGTTTGCCCACAAGCCAAGGCTCAAATGAAGGCTTTCTTTGTTAGTGAGGTCTATGCTGAGAGTGTTACGCGACTTGAGATACTCTATAAAAAAATTGAATGAAGCATTATTTTCGATTAGGTTTTTAGTCGATAACATGAATACAGTAAAAGTTATCGATTTTTTTATACAAACTTAATATTCGTGTGCTATATAGCGGTCTCCCTAGTGCTCCTTCAAGTGTCTAGCTCCTCTGAGCTACAGAACTCGTAGTCCTAATCAAGAAAATATATATTCATTCTGCCAGATTTTAGCAAAACTGTTAAGCCCGGATATCTCATTTTCAATGGGCTCAAAAATTACTGAAATGGAAAATTATTATTATATTTTTCACTTCTCCATTTACTTTCATCTCTTCTCTTCATTTCTTCTCAATTTGCCTTTCTCTTGCCAACCAGCATACCCTTTACCATAATCATACAGGGTATGAAGTGCATTACTCCAATTGAACTGAGAAAGCATTGCAGTTACTCTGCCAGCAGCAGCGCCCGCTGCCTGATGCCTTTCCGGCTCGACCCATTGCGAAGGCGAAGCTGCTGCTGCAGCTTTGAATGCAGCCAAAAGCCAGCAGAACAAAATGCAACAAAAAATAGACGGAAAAAAAAGATTGGCAAAAACATTGGCAAAGGGAAAATGGAATTCTTTTTGGCAGCAGCAACAGCAGCAGGAGCAGCAGCAGGCGCTGCTGTGGCTCGATTGTATTTGTTACAAGGCTCAAAGCAACAACAGCAACAGCAAAAACAGCAATAGCCACATCAGCAACTGCAGCAGCAACAGCAGCAGCAGCAACAGCAGCAATAGCCACAGCAGCAACAAAAGCAGCAGCAGCAACAGCAGCAACATCAGCAGCAGCAACAGCAGCAACATCAGCAACAGCAGCAGAAGCAGCAGCAGCAACAACAGCAACAACCTCAACAGCAGCAACATAAGCAGAAGCAGCAGCAGCAACAACAGCAACAACCTCAACAGCAGCAACATAAGCAGAAGCAGCAGCAGCAGCAACCTCAACAGCAGCAACAACAACTACAACAGCAACAACCACAACAGCAACAGTTGTTGCTCCATTCAATGGAGAATTCTCTTGTTCGACTGCCGAGACATATTGTCGCTGCTGCGTTTTCAGTAGCATTAAGTATTTGTGTTGTGTTTTCGAATCTAATATGTGTTTGTGCAATGCCAACAACAACAACAACAGCAACAGCAACAACAACAGCAACAATTGCCAGCGGCCAAAAGCAGAGATGCATATTAAGTACAAGCTTCATTAAGCAGTAGCTAAACAGTCCGCTCTCTCTCTCTCTCTCTCTCTCTCTCTCTCTCTCTCTCTCTCTCACTCACATTTAACTTAATAAACGCCTTTGCGCCAACACTATTCTCGAAAATTATTAATTAATCCAAAAGTTACTTTGATAATGTGCAATGCAGCGATGCCATAGTACACTGGGTCCAAGAGCTCTAAACACACACACACACACACGCACATCTACACAGATGAGGCACAAACAATACAATTGAATTTGAGTCCAAGTACTCTTGCATACCTTTGTGCTGCATAAGTTAGTCAAGCAATTATCCACTGAATACCCTGTGAATGGCTAAAGAAGCGGTAGCTCCGACTGTCATCACAAATCAGCACTCACTCAGAGTAGTGCTGCCTGGCTGTACAGGGTATCTTGCAGTGCTCGTTTGACTATTGATTCAGTTGACAGCCTCGAGGTGAGCTCCTTAATTAGAGCATCCTTTGCGGGCTTCCTGCTATGCAACTTTCTGGAATTCAAGTGAGGCGAACAACACATTTATGCTCTTCGATACGAAATTGTCATTATTTCTATTTGAATACATATAGATTGATGTGAGAGTGCGTCGATCGGGTATGCCCGACTAACTGTGCTCACATGACAAGATAAATAAATAGCAAAGGAGACATGGCTTAAGGGAAGGTAGGATAATCGAAGACATTGACAAGCGAATAGAAAGATGGATAAGTAAACAGCTAAACAGACGGATAAATATTGGAATAAACATAGTGTTAAACATAGGGATAATCATATGGATAAGCCGACGGATAAACAGACTGATAAAAATACTAATAAACAGACGGATAAGCATGTGGATAAACAGGCGGATAAGCAGACTCTTAGACTGAAGGATAAACAGTCCAATAATCAAACAGATGAGCAGTCTTATAGATAGGCGGATAAGCTGGCAGATAAACAGACGGATAAATATGCGGATAAACAGAAATACAGATAAACATTTAGGCGGATGGGCAAATGGGCGATCGGCCAGCGGATAAGCAGACAGATAAAAAGACTCATAAACAGATTGATTAAAACTCGTATAAATAAACGGATAAGCAGAAGCATAAATGTATAGGTACGCAGAGAGATAAACTGACTGACAAAAAATGACGGACAATATTACTGATAAACCGACGGATAAGCAAAAGAAATAAGCAGACGGATAAATGTGCGGATAAACAGACGTATAGATATGCATATAGGCGGATGGATCAATAGGCGAATGGGACTACGATGGCTGGATAGTCAAACGAGCAAAGAAACGAATTGACGGATGGATAAACGAATTATGGACGGACGGATAGACAGACGGATAGACAGACGGATAGACGGACGTACGAGCCGACAAATATTGGAACAGATGATGGATAGACAGAGAAGCAGAAGAACAACTGAACGGGCGGACAGACAAAGGGATGAACGAATGATGAAGGCTCGCACGGATGAGCAAATGGACGGACAGATGGACGGACAAGGGAACGAGCAAAATGACGGACGGAAGCAAACAGATAGACAGGCAAGAGGTTAGATTAAGGACGGACGGAAACAGACAGAAAAGCCTAAGAACAGACGGACAAATAAACGTGGTCGAATGAAAGCTCGGATGGATGGCATGTCGATCAACTCGCCTACTAATCGAGCCCTCGAATAGGAGCAGCCACTTCCCTTTATGCACCTCTCATGGAAACCAATGCACCCGATTAACCCAATCATTTACCCCATTCAGCTAACTGCATGAAAACTATTCCGTAAATTCGCATAATCCCCGCTGGTAGCTAAAGCTCGCGTCAAAAACAATACAAAAAAACACTTTCGCACCGATTCGAATACATAATTCAAATCAGATTTGCAAATCAAAAGCCACGGACAACGATGATGGGGCCGGAGGGCACCGCAATTTAGCCGTAAAATATAATTCGATTGTTATGGGCTCGATGCTATCAGCATCGAATGGATATTACGAAAATTTTGATAATTTTCCAATTGAGTTGGCAAACAAAGAGCATTTGAAACGCAATGGCTAAACATTTGGCATTCATGATTAACTCAATGATGCGCCACCTGTGGGCGGGGGGCGGGGGGGGGGGGCGTGTCGGCGGAACGGTGTTGCATTGGTAAAGCTCTGTGGCTTACGGCTATTAAAACAGCAACAACAACTGTGACGGCGGCACACAACTAAAATAATCAAAAACGCATTGCGGCTGCTTGCGATGCGTGTTTGTTTATTCAATAGCCACGCCCCATGGCCCCACGGCCCCACCGCCCTCCCAGCAATGCATATTTGTGGCATGTTGTGGCAACTATTTATTAAACGATGCGAATGTTATTTGGTTGGCACTTGAAATATTTAGCAGCAAGTCGCAAATGAAGCGCAAGCCAGTTGCAACTGTTGCACGAATATGCGAAATTTGTGAATCTGGCTAATGCAACGGGCCAACAACAGCATTGAAATGCCTCTGGCCACAGCACAGTGTCCCAGCTGACAAAGGGCTCAAATGGGCTTTGTCAGAGACGGCGACACTTGCACATGCACAATGCCCAGAGCGAGGGACGGCAAATGGCAAAAAATTGTAAGGCCTAAGGCTGTGAGGGGAGAGAGCGGCTCGAGGGTGTTGTGTTGGAGGGCGTGGCATTTGCCATGTAGATGAATTTGTATTCATTAGCTGCAAAGGTGTATCTCCCCCCCCGCACACACACTTCCTTATCATAAAAGCCAAGACGATGTTGTGCCTGCCCAGTGAAAACGAAGTTTTTCTTTGTTAAGCTTAAAGGTATGACAACATTTCAGTAATGAACAAGAAAAATAAGAAGAAGAAGCGAGAAAAATAAGCATGAGGTTCATTCAACATAAAGATTTATCACTTAAAGTAATGAGAATTGCAGAGAAGGGCGCCAGAGAGTACTCTCTGATGAGAGCTTAGCTTATGCTAGAAATTACAGAAAATTCAATTGGGAATTATGAGAATTGCAGAGAAGAGCGAATTAAATTAAATTTTCTGTTATTTAAAGTTACAATATAAATGAGAATTGCCGAGAAGAGCGAATCAAGCTGGAGTTACTAGATACATTACTACTGTATTAATGAGAATTGCAGAGAAGAGCGAGTTACATTCAATATGAAGTTACTACAATAGATACATTACATAAGATGAGAATTGCAGAAAAAGCCACTAAAATTCAATTTAAAGTTATTTGAAGTTACTAGAAATATCACATAGGCTAGTGAGAATCGCAGAGAAATGTGATTTAAATTCAATTACTATTAAAATTAATGAGAATCGCAGAGAAGAGCGATTTGCATTCAATTTGAAATTAATGAGAATTGCATAGAAGAGCGACTTAAATTTAATTTGAAGTCACTAGCTTAATTACATAAGCTGATGAGAATTACAGAGAAGAGCTTGACTTAGACGGAAATCAAATTCTATTTAAAGTTGCATGCTAATGAGAAGCGCAAAGAGAGGCGCATGCGCTTCCTCTGCGCTCATTTCATATATATAAATTATGATATATATTATAAACTATTTCTAAGACACTGGCTGCTAGGGCCTTGATATTGAATTTTATCTCACGAACTACCTTCAGCTCATGAGAATTGCAGAGAAGAGCGATTGCACTCTTATAAACATTGAACCAGTTCAACTTGATTCACCGAACAGCTCTCAAACTGCTGAGAATCGCAGTGAAGCGCGTTTAAGCTAATGGCAATTGAAATTCAATTCCAGCTCACATTGAGAATCGCCGAGAGAAGCTATTGAACTGACTAACACACACACATAATATTGAATTAGAGGCACACTGTGACATCATGTATGCTTATGAGAATCGCACAGAACGGCACGTCGGTCAACTCAGCTTGACAATTACAGCTCACAGCTTTGGTAAATAAACATACAGCGTGCACTGTGTCGCTTGGTTATGTAACTGTTATGTAACTGTGGCCAACCACATTGAATCTAAAATATGTTCCACTAACTGGCCGAGACGAGTGAGCGAGCGAGCGAGACAGACAATCGGCAGCAGCAACAACAACAACTGTGATAACAACAGCAACATTACGAACAATCACAACATCAGCGACACTAAGCAAACACGAGGCACAAACTGTTTGTCAACACTGTGCCCTGACGAACTGTCTGTCTGTCGCAAACCGCAAATTGTTATTGTTATTGGTGTTGTTGTTGTTGTTGTTTGTTGCACAATCATTGTCAGTCGACAATGCCTGGAGTGAACTAGCCAGCAACCTGAAAACTGTTCACAGCCTGAACCTATACAAAAAAATAAAATAAAATAAGGGAAAAATGACACAAAAAAAAAGAGAGGAATGAAGAGAGAGAGAGAGAAAAGGGCAGGAAAGCAAAGTCCTGGTGTCGACAATTTGTGAGAGTTGTGCAAAAATACGCACGTACATTTTATTGTTATTATTTATGCAACAAAACTGTAGCCATGGCCATAAGAAAAGGACACGAATGAAGGAATAGGCAAAAAAAAAAAAATAAATAAATGAATAAAATGCCAAGGCTCGGCCCTATTAAAGGCAACAACAAGATTTTCGCTACAATTGGCCAACCCGTTTTAGCCCATTTAAACAAATCAAAGCATTTGGCCGTTCGTCTTTCATCTGCTTATGGAATTCATTTTCATTCATATTCATTCAAATTACAAGTATGCATCCCACAAAAAATATTTAAATTATTGTTTTCAAAATATATGTACATATGTATAATACTATCGCAACAATGCCTAAGAGATAAATTTCATAGACGAGGAGTAATATCTAACTAAAATAATAACTAATCAAAAATAAGTGCCTAACAGTCGCTGAATAAATAAGAAGCAGGGACCGTAACAGTTATAATTTTTAAAATACAAATTAAGAAATAATAATTATTTTTAGCGTTATTAAAATTAAATTATTTTTAATTATTATAATTGATTTTTATGATAAAAATCAAAAATAATTATTACAAATCAATTTTTATATAAAAATTAAACTAAAAATTAACTTTTATTATCAATTTTTATTATAAAAATCAAAAATAAAAATTATGCCGTGATTTTTATTTTAAAAATTGAAATAAAAATCAAATTGAAATATCTTTTGATACAAAGAAGCTAGATTATATATAGAACTATATACATGATCTACGCATCAATACCTTTCAGATGATATATAATATGTATGTAATTATGTACTTGTGTGTGTATATTTAGTTATCTGTTTAGGCTGTTGCCCAGGCCTCCTATTCAGCGAGTAATGTGTAGACACAAATAATTCAAAGAGATAGATTGAATTAAATACTGGTTATTTTTTTGTGCTTGATTTTTTTAAAAGTCATAACTGTTATTTGCCTGATAAGAAGATAATAAGAATCTCAAAAAGAAAGTGTATTCACTTCATCCCTATTATAACTATTAGCCATTTGAACCTTCGCGCTCTATTCTCGAGATCAACCGAAGAAATCCAAAAAATCATGCGCACTCGCTCTCACTCTAAGCTAAAGCCCCCGTTCATTCTCATTTTCATTTTCTGCTCAGCGCCTTGAGTTGAGCTAGTCGTGTGACGAATAAGAAACTTCGTTTAGGTAATATAGAATAACTCAATGCAACGGTATTCACATTTACATATCTCTACATGCACACACTCAATTAACGAGCGCGATTGCCAGCTTAGCTAACACAGCCTTCGCATGCATACATACATACTAACACATACACAGTTGCAAACGAATTAGAATTGCTGAAACTAACACAAACAAACGGTCGTGGAACAAGAGAGAGAGAGAGAGCGAGGCAAAACATAAACAAACGTGTGCAAGCCGATCGTGAACGAGCTCGTTAACGAACCGATGCAATCGGCTGCGCTCTGAGTTCCTACTCTGTGTGTGAGTGAAAGGCGCTTATTGGCAGGCACCCCGAGCAACGGTTAACAGTTATTTGCGAGCTTTATCTTATTCACTTTAACTCGCTTCGATTGCCAATAAGGATAGTTTTTACATAACGATATTTGACTCAAAGTTTGTATACAAAAATATGTATGACACACTTTACCCGAATAAATGAAAGTTGACTCTGGAATAAATAAAAAAAAATAATAATTCGGAAATAGCTGGCGGCCTGTGCTATAGCTATAAATAAAGTATAAAAGAAGAAAAACAAAAAAGTTGATGTGCCAATCGTTTACAAGGTTTGCAATAACTCTTAACACACAGATACTCAGAGACGACATGTGTGTGTGTGTATAGACAGTGTATCCACATGCATATAGTTATTCATATTGAATCGTCACTTAATCATGCCACATCATGCACACGAACGCCTGCGGTTTGCTGACACACACACACACACACATGGACATACACATACACACACACACACATTACAAATTTACAATACCCTTCCTATCAGCCCATATCGTGTAAGGGCCTTTGGGCGGGGCTTTCAATTTGCGGCTGCTCGAGTGGCTTTTGGCAGGCCGTGAAATTGTATGCAAAAATATTTTAATTGAATTGTCACCACGATTTTTATGCCCAGCTACCCATTAAAATGTAACCAACTGGACAATGGGCATAATCGTGTGGCGACTGGCTATGTAACCAACTATGAATAATTTAAACAATTTCTAGCATTTATGCTTCTTTATTTCAAAGAAAATATTAGCAATGCGCATTGAAAAATTTATATGTATATTTTCAAATTTTAATTTATAATTAAATGATAAAAAAGAATAATAAAAGAAAAGAAAAAATTAAGAAAAAAATAATAATAATCTTATATAATAAACAAAATTGTAAAAAAAAAAATAAAAAAAATTATAAATTCTGTGAAATTATTAATAGTTTATAATTTGAATATATTTTTACTAAAATTTTTTAAATAAATCTTTATTTTAATTTGATTTCAGAGGCTTAAAACTGTTTGAGCTTCTTTCTTTTTTTTAATATGTATATATATTTTTTTAATAGTAATTCCATTACAAAATATTTGAAAAAATAATGAAAAAAGTGATGAATTTATTTTCCATTTTATTTTTTATTTTTTCTAGTTTATTTTATTTATTTTTTTTAAATTATATTTTTATATAATATATTTGTACTTTAATAAAGTAAATATTTTTTTTATAAAGAAAATAATTTACAGCCAATTTTGGCAAAAAAAAAGTAAAAAAATATTTTAAAAAATTATATTAAAATAAATAATTTGGCACTATAAAATATTTAATAAAATATATAAAATTATTTAAAAAATATATTATAATAATATACAAAATAAGTAAAAAAAATATATTAAAAAAATAAATAATTTGGCACTATATATTATTTAAAATATATATATTTTTTTTTAAATATAATATAACATTTTTTTTTAATATTATAACTGTAAATAAATAAATAAATTAAAAATATTTGTTATAAAGAAAATAAGGTACAGCAATTTTGACAAAATAAGTAAAAAAAATATTTAAATTAAGGATTTTAATAATATGAAAAAATTAAAAATTAATACAGAAATAGATATTGAATTTAAAAAATTTAAAGAAAATTGTAGAATTTTGTTCTACAAAATTATAAAGATTTTATAGATAGCTATATAATAGACAAAAAAAAAAAAACAAAAAACATTTAAAATTAAATTTTGTTTTATTCTTCATAATAAAATATAATAAAAAAAAAATGTGTTGCAATTTCAATGCTAATTGAATTGAAATATAATGAAACACTCGAGTATGTTACAGGGCATTATGCGATATGCCATTATATGATATGCCATCGACAGGCAGCTGCTTAAATGATTTTCACTTTTGTTTTTTGCTGTTGCTTTTTTATTTTTATTTTTTTTGTTTTGCCATGGCCAAACAAATTTTGCTCATTTCATTATTTGTTGAGCTTTTAACTTGAATTTAATTTTTAAATACCTCTTTGTTTTTTATTTGATGTTGAACGCTGGCATTGTTGCCGTTGGCCATATTATGGCCGCGTGAATTGTAACTGCTGCCGAGAGCGTCTCCTTGTTGTTGTTGTTGTTGTCACCATGAGAGTTGATGAAATATGCACGAGATGGCAGCGCTATCAGGTGAACAACGGCAAGTGGCAAGTGGCAAGTGGGTAGCGAACAAAGGCTTGCCAGTTATAATAATAATGACGCTCATGATAATGACAATGACACCGACAATGGCCAATTATGTTGGCCAGAAAGCTGCCATACAGACATTCAGCGTTCTGGATCACTAATTAGAATAACCGCTCAAACGTTACCAGGCAGCTCACAACAATAGCAACAGCAACAGCAACATCAGAAACAATAACAGCAACAGCAGCAGTCAGTAGAAAACACATGCCAAGGGCAACTCTTCAGGTATTTCATTTCCTAAGCGTTGCTCATACGCCTTGTGGTACGATTCAATTAAATGCCACAGACAGCAGACAAGCAACATATTAGATTTTCTACGGAAATACAACTTGATAAGATTGACAGCTGCACATTGCCAACGATCAAGTTACATCAAACAACTTGCTAATATCATTTAGAAATCCATAATCAAATGTGACATACCAAGTTTGTCCCAAGCTAAATGATTTCATATATCAAGAAATGTCGGCAGCTTTATAAAAACTTAAATTTTAAATTTGATTGCAACTTTTATTTGAAATGCTCACAAATTCGCACTGTATCATAGTTGTTCAGGCATGAACATATATAATATACAAAATATAAGCATATATATCCTACAGGCAGGTACTGCAACAGATCAGCATAAGAGCCACATGTGTGCACTATAAATAGACATAAGCCTGACCCTATCGCTCAGCAATAAGATATAATAAACGAACGCTGAGCCCTACAAACTCAGCAATAGACCAAGATGAGCAATAGGCAATAGACAATAGATTTAAGGAATGAAATTATGCATGAGTCTAGGTATAAACAAGTAAGAAGGCTCTAGTCGAGACATAATATCTATCTAAATATATAAAGTTGAAGTCTCTAGCTAAAACGGTGTAGAAGTTATGCTCAAAAAAACCTAAAAAATGGAAACGAATTTTCGATTTTTATCGATAGTTTGGAAATGAGATGAGTTATCGAAAAAAAAACAAAATAAACTCGTACTGCGTAACTAACATACGAGTGTTCATGTGAAATTTCAGCTCTCTAACGAAAGACGGACAGACGGACAGGGCTCAATCAACTTGTTTTTTTTTGTGCTGATCAAGAATATATATACTTTATAGGGTCTGCGACGCCTCCTTCTGCCTGTTACATACATTTTCACAAAGCCAATATACCCTGCATTCCCATTTTCAATGGGTTTAAACTTGAATTTGTTGCATTAAAACAATTTTACATATTATGAAACAAATACAAATTGCACATAAAATTTTATTAACTCATATTTAAGTCTTGAATTAATACTGAACAAATATCTGAAATATTTATTTAATTTTTCATAATTTTTTTCTTACATTCTATTTATTATTTTCAATTCATTTTCAATTCATTTTGTATTCCATTTACAAAGAATATTATTTTCAAATTGTAAACCTTCGAAATTACTTTGCTAATTCCTTAACAAGACTTATAGCAGACAAATACTTTAATCTATGGACAAATGAGAGACAAAGAGAGCTGGATAATGTGGATAGTAAGTATTCATTGTCGTCATTTCAATTGCAACAATTGTCATTTAATCGCCACAAGCCGAGCCTTACATTGTTTTTTTTTTCGTCTTCTTCTTGTTTTTTTGGCATGGCGACAAAATTTAATTACTTGGCCTGGAATAGACGTTAGTCTGAGGGCCTAAACCCGGCTATGGCCCGCAGCCCTCTTACCCTATGCGAACCCTCTCTCTGTCTCTCTCTCTGCTGAGCACTGAGCTGGGGCTTAACACGCCACTCTGAGGCATGACAATGCGTGTTGTTGTTGTTGTTGTTGTTGTTGTTGCTGTTGCTGTTTGCCGGTGTGATTACGTAATTACGCATGTAGTGAGTGTGCACACTTGTTGTTGCTCTAAATGTTGCTTTTATTTGCACGCCATGATGCTGCAGATGCCTCTCGTTGTCATTGCTCATCCTCAACCACATCGTACACAGTCGCAATCCCGCAACCCCCCAGCCACCAACCCCCATCGCCTATAGCACAAATTAAAGAAATGCCAAACGGGCTTAACATCTTAAGGCAGCTCATTCTCTCTCACTCTCTCTCTCAGACAGGCACACACACATTCACTCCCACTCTCCCTCTCACTCTCTCTCTCTCTCTCCCACTATGTATGCGCGTGTGTGTTAAGACTGAGAAAATTATGAGAATGGCTGAGAAACTGCGGCTTTTTGGGGCTCTTGCCACCTGCGTCTGACTGTTGATTGTCTGCAGCTGAATGTTGTTGCCTTTGTAATTGTTTATTTGCATATTTGGCTGTGGCTGCTACAGATTAGCGACAAGATTTCATTAAATAACATTTCAAGACAGGCAAAAAAAAACAAGAAAATGTTGCAAAACCAAAAGGTATGCACGACTTGTAGAACCCTGCATATATATTTATATATGATTAAATTAGCTATCGTCATTATGTATACAATATAACTAATAAAATTAACGTAATAATAGTATATATTTATTTTAATATAATTAAAATGAATATAATTTAGTTAATGCCTAATCGGAGCCGATTATTGCAACTTCAACTCGAATTCTTTCGTTTTTTTCGCACTTTCTGTCATCACTTCTTTCTTTATTTCATTCCTCGCTTCTTCTACACTTGCTTCGCTACAATATACCCTTTCAGGCATTTGCAATTCAGTGCAGGGTATCAAACTTTTCAAACTTTTGTGCAATTACGCGTATGAGCAGAACGCTTAACAGTGTTTGCTAAAAGTTTCAATACTCAACTAAAACTTTGGCAACTTAAGCAGTCGCAAAAAACAAAAAATTACACACATATGACTATGCAAATACCCTGTATTTATGCCATGCCAGCTTACGCCTGCCAGCTTAGGGTATGCTCATGCCATAAATATTGCGAATCAACATGCAGCAGGAGGCAGCTGAGCTCGAGCTCGAGCTCGAATGCTGCGATATCCGCTTTGGTAATCGAAATACGCCGCACGACAACTGGAACTGTAAGCACATAATACATGTACTATAAGCAAACACACACACACTCATACACACACACATACATAGCCATGTATGCATGCAAGTCGAAATGTAAATGGCAAACGCCTGGGCCAGACGCACGGGCCAAGCGACATTCATTTGCATGGCAAACGCAATGCTTTTGATTTAGCTTTTCGATTTCATTTTGTGCTCGGTTTGTTGCCAAATTATGCAACAACTTAAGACGCGCAAGGAGCGCAAATTTCAATATTTATAAATATGCCTCACATCTGCATACATACATGCATACATATGTCTGCATACTGAGCCGACTGACTGTCAAAAGTGTTCAATGTGGAGTGCAGCTGTGATAGAAAATGTGATTTCAATGCTACGTTATATCTACGATATGATACATATGATATGATATCAGTGTTGCCAGATTTCAGAGTCACCATAAGCTAGATTGAAGGAAAATTTAAGCTAAAAATTTAAAATAAAAATCTTTGTGGAGTCTGTTGAGACTTTGCGAAGCCACTCCTTGAATTCATCCAATTTTATCCATGATTCGCAGAAATTTTGCTTATACATTACTTTCGGCATTTTTGATATATTTAAAGCACTTGATATTAATGTAGTTTGACCAAATAATATTAACATAAAATTACGCAGATAAGATACCAGAATTCACCGAAAAATACTTTTTCAGTTTGATTTGCCCCTTAAAAATATCATAAAAATACTTTACAATCTCTAAAAAAAATTATATAGAAATTTGTTTAAAGCCAAAATAAGCTTTATGAATTTGAAATAAACTAGATTTCAAGCTATAAGCATTTGAACCACTTTCTAAGCTATTTCATTTTGAAATAAGCTAGATCTAGCTTAAAATATGCTAAAATGGCAATACTGTATGATATATAAATATATATAGATTGATGTAATATATATATATATATATATGTATATCTGCTTTGCGCGCAAGAATTAGGTATATCTCTATGTCAGCTCTACATTCAGAAATATCGACTTTATTTTACTTCAATTAAAACTACATTTACTACGCAGCGATAGCAGAAAAGAAAAAATATATTTACTATTTGAACATACAGCTGTCTTTGGCTTTTTTTCCACTCTCTCACAGTTCAACATATAATTTTATTTTAAAGAGTAAATAAATCCGTAACAAATTCTAGTGAAAGTGCTCGAATAACATATAAAAAATATTAAAAATATTAGCAAAAATGTGAAGCTGTGGATTCATTCTAATGATGCGCAACATGTGCATGCATTGCTATGAAACTTAATCCAAATCATTTTGAAATTTTTACTCAACTCAATGGAGTCTCATTTAAGCAGAGCTTAGCTTTAAGCAGCTTTTCTTTCTCTCTTTTCATGCATAATATCTTGAATACAACTGTGAAATATAATTGGCAACAAAATAAAGTACTTTTAGCAAGTTCTCTTACGCTTTCTACTTTATTGTTCTGCCTCTTTTACGCTCAATTAATTTGCTCTCTTACACAAACCAAATTCTACTTTCCATATGCATATACACGCTGATAGTTGGTCCATAGAACTTTTGTATAAGAAAACAAAGGTTCGAAATGAAAATTCATTAGAGTGATTATTCAACCTTGCGCCATGCCGAAATATCATCGCAAATAAACGTCCGAAATGCAGAGCCATAAACAAAAGGAAAATCATTTTGCATCGCTTGGTAACCTTTGTCATGAGCTGCTCTGCATTCACTGAAGCAGCGGGCATAACAAATTATGTTTATGCCCTGAACACAATTGCAAATGGAAAGTGTATAATGGTTTTCTTAAAATGTATGTAACAGGCAGAAGGAGGTAAAGTATATAAATAAATATATATATATTTGTTATGATTTGCATGTAAATCATATGTCTATTAAGTTACAGAGAAGTTATTAACAGAGCTCGCAAACAACTATTAACCGTTTCTCGGTGTCTGCCAATAAGCGCCTTTCACTCACACACACAGAGTAAGTATTGAGAGCGCAGCCGATTGCATCGGTTCATTAACGAGGTCGTTCGCGATCGGCTCTTGTTCCCCAACCGTTTATTTGCCTTGAATGAAGTCCTCGTGTATGTGTTGGTATGTGTTAGACATCTGCATGAACTGAGAGCGCAGCCGATTGCATCGATTCGTTAGCGAGCTCGTTCACGATCGGCTTGCACACGTTTGTTTCTGTTTTGCCTCGCTCTCTCTCTCTCTTGTTCCACGAGCGTTTGTTTGTGTTAGATTAAGCAATTTTAATTTGTTAACCACTGTGTATGTGTTAGTATGTACATATGTATGGATGCGAAGGTTGTGTTAGCTATGCTGGCAATCGCGCTCGCGTAGGTATGTAAGTGTGACTATCGGTTGCACTCTCTCATGATGCGAACGCCAATCGTTTCGCTTCCTAAACAATGTTCGTTAAAAGAGCACCACACGAACGAAGGGCCCAGAGTGAGAGCGAATAAGCATGCTTGTCTTTCGGTTGATCTCGCGAATAGAACGCAAAGCTTCAAATGGTTAACAGTTATTTGCGAGCTATGATTCTTAAGCAAAATGTTTGCTCAAATGCTAAGAGCGCCAAACGCACACATTTTTCTTATACATGTACATGAATGTATGTATGTACATGCTACGCATATTTTCAAATACATTGCCTATTCCAAGAATCGCAATTGCGATTGAATTTTATTTGAATTGACGACTGCGGCTTCAATTTAGATTTCTCACTAAGCGTTCAAGCTGTTTGAAGCGACAGGACGCGTTGCCAGAGAATTTATGAGTTCAATTTTATATTATTTTTATTCATTTTTATTATTGTATGCTATTTGATTGTAAGCCTGTGAGTTCTAACGGTTCGGGGAACTCGATGCTGTTTTTTTTGTGCTTTACAGAGAAAAACTCAAATCGGATTTGGAGGTATCTCCAAGTCATGCACGTCCACTAGCAATTTCTTTTATGTTTTCTTTAGTCATGCTCCATAGACTCTTGCTAGGAAGTGCTACGAATACTGTGCCCATTTGATTAAATGAAGCCCCCATTGAAATTACTCCAAAATTTTGCAGACATTTTTTATTCAAGTTTTTTGTTCACTTTGCTGCAGACACAAAAAGTTGCAGCGCTTTAAAGAGACAGAGTGAGTGGGAGAGAGCGAGAGCAAGGGCTGTAAGTACTTGTCATTTGTCTATCTATTTGTCACTCTCTCTCTCGCTGTCTCGCTGTCTGTCTGCCTGTCTTCTGCACGTAAGCATTTCATCATAATTCAGTTGCCTAGAATTTGTCACAAGAGAAAAAGCAAATCAGAAAAAAAAAAAATTTAAATATTGATTCTTGAGTGAATTGAATTTGTGTTGCTTGTTATGGCCTTCACGCGGCGATGCACAGTCAATGGCTGGATAACATGGCCAACACGTGTAATCTATGGTATATCTCAACCTGAGCATAACTCTCTGTCTGTCTGCGTGCGTGTATGTGTGTGTGTGTGTATGTGTGTGTGTGCTGTAGTGCGTGAGTCTGAAGTATGTGCAAACAGCTGTCGCGTGTCACCGGCTGGTTAGTCGCTCGCATGAAACGGAAACGGAAATTACGTGCACGATGGCTGTCGCTGCTGCTACGCCAGTCGACAATTCATCGATGGCTGCTGTTGCTGCTGCTGCTGCTGCGAATGCTGAAAAATCCGTTGAACA
Source organism: Drosophila antonietae (assembly GCA_030914385.1). Taxonomy (NCBI): domain Eukaryota; kingdom Metazoa; phylum Arthropoda; class Insecta; order Diptera; family Drosophilidae; genus Drosophila; species Drosophila antonietae. The sequence goes on along the minus strand of JAUESO010000500.1, from coordinate 20,447 downwards.
ACATTTGCCAGGCAATCAGACGCGCTGCCCACTTCGTGCCATCTCACGCCTCTGGCCACGCTCTAGTTGCGCTTTAATTAAATCGCAAAAGACGCGCCGCACATAATGAAACTCATTTATTATATATATGTCAGCCAGAGTGTGTGTATAACTCTCACTCTTGCTCTTACTCTTGCCTACCTCTCTCTCACTCCCTCTCTCTCTCTCTCTCTCTCTCTCTCTCTGTCTCTCTCTCTCTCTGTGTGTGCCCGGTAAGTCGGTCTGGCCAGCGTTCTGGCGTATGTTTAACACCTACAAATCGCCAAGGGTTCAGACTCCAAAGATTTTCAACATGCGGCCGAAAATTTATGCAGCATACTTTTTGGGGCCCGCATCAAACTCTACGTGGCTTATTAAAATTATAGCTTGCTGCTGTTGTTGCTGTTGTGAGCAGCGTGAAAAAAGTGTCAAAGTGATTCAAGCAGCGAACAAACTTTCAAATTTTCTCGCCTGCATTTTAAAAACCAACCCGAAAATTGTAAATTTTTAATATATGCCATAACAATTTTACCCTTAGCCTGAAATTTATATATACATCTATATATATTTGTTATATATACATATATATACTATGTATATATAGATTTACGCATTGAAATTGTAAAGAAAGCGTTTTCTGAAGCACTGGCATATGTAAATGGGCTCAGCTCCAGCGCACTGCTGTTAAAGAGTAAATATTGTAATTTTCATTATTCAAGTAATTTACGAGTGCGCGCTTCCGTTGCTCAGCACCTGTTCAAGTTGTCCCCAGCTGCCCACAGCTGCCCCCCCCCACCCCCCACTCCCCTCCCGTTCCATTCTTTACCTGTTTCCCAGTAACTGCAAATGACACAAATGGCTGACATAAAGCATTCTTACGATTAAGCGAAGGCTAAACCCTTTGCAAACGAATTCATTTCATATTCGAGCACAGGCAAAGCCACCCCCAGCCCCTCCCCACGCCCCTCCGCACGCCACCCCTCTGTACGCTCTTGCAGGCTGCGGGACGTATGAGTAATTGGACAGTGCGCGCAATTAATTTGGCGTTGTTTCGTTTCGCCTTGTTCCCCATTGCGTTCCGTTTCATACCGTTTCGCATGCCGGCCATTTAATTGTATTATAAAGCACGCAACGCCATGCCGTGAGAGAGCACAGCAAGAGCAGACTGAGAGCCGAGCAGAACAGAGCAGAACAGAGCATCAAGGCGGATTAGCAATCAGGAAAACAAACACGAGACGCAAACAACGAAGCGAACGTGCTGCCCCAATTGAATATAGCTGACAAGCAATGGGATCGCACTTTGAAGTGATTTGAGAGAAGGCGAAATCTAAGAGATTTAAAATTGTCTCTTATTTATAAATTATATGTTATATATAATAATAAATGAGAATGCTCAAGAGAGAGAAAAACAACAAACAGTTTTCTAACTGTTCTTAACAAGCTCGTTCGATCTGTGTTTGGGTTTATGTTTTTCCACGATCTTCATTCAAGGACGTTTTTGTTGTGCTCAATGCAGATAAGCATTTTTATACTCTGTTCCCAAAAGGAAAAAGAGTATATTGGTTTTTGTTCAGTATGTGTTGGTGTGTATGCGGATGTTGTCTTCGCTAAGCACATCAATAGCGTGCATGTGCGTGCATGTGTGTATACATATGTTGATTTGAATCAATGTGATCGTGAAATAAGTCTCCTCACCGCAAAACTGTCAGACGAGACCATAAAGGGAAAAAGGAAATCTCCTGCTCTTCTTGCAGTTTCTTTCTGAATAGAATGAGAGAAGTGACGTGGATAACTGTAATTGGCGAGCTACGATAGTAGATATTAGGGGTGCTGAGTTATATTCTCGCTTAAACACATTTGGATTCAATGAAATAAAGTATATTTTTTATCAGTTTGTATAAATTTGGGAACAATAGGTCTAAACTCTGAATAGAATCAGCTGCGTAGTTTGTGTTCTCCCCTCGAGTGTCTGTTAGGAAAAGAATATAAAATTCAAAAACTTGCATTGGCTTGAAAATCATAGAAAGAATAAGAACAGCTAAGCAGCTTCAAAAGACAAGAAGTCAGTAAAGATGTTAATAAAGAAGATGCATGATAATCGTAAGCCATTTAATTTATTCACTCAATTGTTTACACTGCAACATTTTAATATAATCAAAGTAAATTCAATTCAACTTCAGCTTGAGTCAACAACTCGCATAGATAATAGACTTGCAATAATATTTTATCGACTCTATCAAAATTGTTATTGAATGAGCAAATTGACAATGTATCTTAGCTATCTGTGTGTGTGTGTGTGCGTGTGTGTGTGTGTCTGTTCAGGTGTTCAGCTTAATAAGTTGCGCAAATCTGCAAACAACGCCCGCAGATTATGTTTACTCGACCACATTCAAGCCGCTCAAATGCAAAGGCCAAGCAATTGCAATCGGCTGTAAGCGACTGCATAATACTCGTTCACGGTGCGGCAAATAAATAAGTTAATGGGAGAAATGTAAAAATTTATATATATACTTAAATTGATATATAAATGGGAGAAGCTCTGCTGAAGCTTGCTAGCTCTACAGAGAGAGAGAGAGAGAGAGAGAGAGGAGAGAGAGAGAGAAGATAAGAGAGAGTAGAGAGAAGAGACGAGAGATAGATGAGAGGAGATAGATAGTCAGAGAGAGAGAGAGAGATAGAGATAGAGAGAGAGAGAGAGAGAGAGAGAGATATAGAGCGAGAGAGAGAGAGAGAGAGAGAGATAGAGAGAGAGAGAGCGAGGGTTTGAATTTCTTTAAATTTCTCTTCAAGGCAGCTCATCCGTAATTTTATTTATTTATTTATATTTATTAATTTATTTTTATTAATTTTTTTTTATTTATTTGTTATTGGTATTTAGGGCAACTCAGCCCTAATTTTATTTTATTTTATTTTTATTTTTTTATTTATTTTGTTTGATTGGTCTTTAATAATGAATATTAATTTATTTCTGTAACTTCATTTATTTATTTTTATATTGTATTTTTCACTTATTAATTTAATTTATTTTTAATTTTTATTTGTCTTTAAGACAGCTCAGCTGTAATTTTTTTCTATTAATTAATCTATTTATTATTATTATTATTATTATTATTTATTTATTTTTTTTTTTTTTTTTTTGATTGGTCTTTAAAACAGCTCAGCCCTAATTTTATTTATTTTTTTTATTTGTATATTTTTATTTTTTTATTGGTCTTTAATAAACAATAATAATTAATTTTTTATTTTATTTATTTATTACTATTATTATTTATTTATTCATTTTTTTTTTGATTAAGACAGTTCATCTGTAATTTTATTTATTTATTGATTTTTTTCCCTTGATTGGTCTTTAAGGCAGCTCAGTCCTAATTTTATTTATTATTTATTTTTTGATTGGTCTTTAATAATTATTATTTAATTATTTTATTTATTTTTTTATTTTATTTTTATTTAGTTACTTATTAATTAATTAATTTATTTATTTAATTTTGATTAAGGCAGCTCAGTCCTAATTTTATTTATTATTTATTTTTTTATTGGTATTTAGTAACTAATATTTATTTATTTTATTTTTTTAACTTTATTTTTATTTATTTTATTTTTTATATAGAGACAGCTCATCCGTAATTTTATTTATTTTATTTATTTATTTCATTTTATTTATTTATTTATTTATTATTATTTTTGATTGGTTTTTAAGACAGCTCAGTCGTAGTTTAGCTACAATTTTAATAAAATTGTAATAGTTACACATATATACTCTTTTCCTTGCCCCTTCGTGTATTAATATCAAATACAATTAATTGCACAATTTATGCCTCGCATTTGAATTGACAATTGGCATCGATGCTGCAGCATCAGCTAAATATGCACACATCAGCAACAATGCAACACACACACACACACACACACACACACATATATATATATATATATATATATATATATATATAGACCTATATATATTATATTATTAGCACAAACTATCGCAAACAATCGATTTGAATGCATTCATAAGTGATTTGAAAACTCACTTCAATTCAATATGCAGTCGCAATGCATTTAAATGCAAATTTCATTAAATTATTGTCAACTTGCATTAAATATTGATAAATGCGTTTAAATCAAATAGAAACGATTTGGCTTTTAACCAAAAAAAAAAGAAAACAAACAAATGTTGATTTCAATTATGAAATAATTGATAATATTTGATTAAAATAAAAAAAATATAATAATAATAATAATAATTGTAATGACAGTTTTCACTAATGAAAAAATAAATAAAAAACAAATCAACGTTAAATAACGAAACGAACTGGAAATGCACAAAATTCAAGGCAAACTCACGATAAATGCTTCAGCATTATACACTAAAACATTGTTATACTATGATTTATAATGAATAACAATAATGAAATGAATTTCGTTTTCTTTTTTTTTTTTTTTTTTTTTTATGATTGGGCAAACATATTGAGCCTCAGAGGCAGTCAACTGCTTCTTGACCTGGCCTGAACTGCGTCTCTTTGTGCCCACACGAAAAGGCTCGAGCTGGCGAAGAACCTTGAGACATTTATGGTTAAAGTACGGCGTGGGCCTCTCTCCAAAGTTGAAGGATCGAACTTTTGCCATTGCAGCGAGCGAAACGAGGCGATTCTATTGCCATGTTGTATTGCTTGTAATTTATGTTAAACTTTGTGGTTGCCCTCGACAACAGAAGGCCAAACGGATGGCTGGACTCTGACCAGCTGTCCGTCCGTTTGGCTGTCCGTCTGGCTGTCCGTCTGGCAGTTTGTTTGTTTGTCAGCTTAACTGTTCTACTGTTGGTATATATATATATATATACATATATATGTAGTTTGCCACGACTGCAACATTGAGTTTGCTGCTGCGCGCACTAATTAACTGACTTGAAAAGTAATTAAGTCATTTGTCTGATTCCCAGACGGATTTGCCTTCGACTCGGCGCAAGTGTTTGACTTGTTTTTGTTTTGTTGTATTCTGGCATGCTCTGCTCTCACTCTTACCTCTCTTTCTTTCCCTCTCTCTGTGGTTGCTGCTGTCGCCTTGGCTCGCTTGGTAATTGCTGACCTGAAGCCGTAGATAATCAAAAGTGGAAATCCTTGTCTCCATGCGCCAAACTTCTTGTCCCATGCCCATGCGACTATGTCTATGACCCGTTGGCACTGACACTGTACTAGTTATAACTTTTGGCAGACTTACAAAACCAAGTCCCAATCCCAATTCGAGTCTGTGTTTATAGGTGACTTTGCTCTGTCTCTCTCCCTCTCTCTCTCTCTCACTTTGACATGAAACTTTTCCGTTCAGGCTATCAATTTACTTGCGCTGCTAATCCGACCGTTGAGATCAATTAGTGTGCAGAGACACACGCAAGCCTAGAGTTGAACTTCGTCAACAATTCATTCACAGCCCTCCAATTGCAGTACGTCCACAAACACACACACACACACACACACACACACACAGCTTTAATATTATCATCGACCTCACCTGTCGACACGTGACACTTGTCTTTGAAGTTGCGCACAGGTAAGAAAGCCTTAACCAACCAACGCACCTTATACACCCACACATAAGCTGGCGCGGTAATCATTGCCATTGACATGCTGTCAAAGTTGATAAGTTTTGTCAACAGGCAAAGCCAAGGCCATTATAAGCCCACTGTTTGCCCCGCAGCCAGATCCAATTACCGTTCTGCCTTTGGCCATAGTCGGAGTTGGCTCTTAAGCTGAATCTAGTGTAAATAAATAGACTGCAGAGTTATTTAAAAACTTAACAGGATAATTTCCATGAATATGAAACAAAGTTCAACAAAACTTTACCTAATCCGGCTCGAGCTGAGCGAGTAGTTAGTTAATATGCAGTAAGAGCCTGATAAAAGCCACAATTAAGTGGCCTAGCCAAGTTAGTTATTGACCAAGAATTTTTCTCTTTGTTATTTGTCTAAGCTCAAGTGGAACAGTTATCATATTTTATGAGATTTCTTCAAGTAGAGCGTGAGTAGAATATCAGCCAATAACAATCCTACTCACTCGCTCGCACACTTGCACTTCGTTTCTATTCGTTTTCTGAAATATTCGTGTGACGCTCTTTTGACGAGCATCGTTAGGTAACGAAACCATGAGAGTAAGTAGGTGAGCAAATAACATAATAACTCCATGCAACGGTATTCACATTTACATACCTACGCATGCACGCATGCAATTGCTAGCTTAGCTAATACAGCCTTTCGCATACATACATACCATACACGAAACACTTCGTCCAACGCAAAAACAAGAGCCGATCGCGAACGAGCTCGCTAACGAATCGATGCAATCGGCTGCGCTCTCAGTTCTTACTCTGTGTGTGTGAGTGAAAGGCGCTTATTGGCAGACACCGAGAAACGGTTAATAGTTATTTACGAGCTATGCTTGTTTGTTGCTCATACTCATGCAGAAACTAGCATAGATCGAAAGAGATAGATAGAGCGCTGCTCTCACTCGATTCACTGGGTCTGCCACACTAACTTACATATAAACCTAGACTTAGGGCAATTTTGTTGCAAACATTTTGACGCCACTTTAGGGGGCGTGGCATATAGCATATACCCTGTCATTTACTACACGCCTACTAGGAGCATCTTCTACAGTTGCCTATCTATCGATAGATGAAAGAGAATATTTCAATGGAAAAAACAAACTGCCAAACGATAGCAAAACCCCAATCATGCAAGTGTTAAAGAAAGGCTTACAGGTTTAATTTGCAAATAGGCTTAGTGCATGTCGATAGTGCTAAAGCGTTTTAATCCTGTTTTTGGGGGCTTGGCCGTGGTAAATTCAACTTGCATTTTGGCAATGCTTTGGGGCACAGCCATATCGTATTTAACTTTTAGCATGGCAAAAGGCAATTAATATTTACCCGAAAAAAAAAATGATGTGGCATGAAAATTGGCATGTGCCTACAGCACAAGTGGCATGCGGCATGTGGCATGTGGCATGTGGCATGTGGCATATGGACTGCTCAGCCTGTGCAATGCAAAGCGCATTAAAATGGCCACAGCCTGGCAGACAAAGTGCTCAGCTGCAGCTAGAAGCGGCTAGCAGCTGTCCCAAGGGCCATGCCAGCTGGAGGCAGGCGAGGATTCGTTTAGCAGCGCCATTGTTCGCCCCGGCTTGGCTAGGCAAACAAAGTTACAAAGTGCCGACGACTAGGGCCCCATGATGACGATGACGACGACGATGACGATGATGTTGATGATGATGGGGATGGGGATGGGAATGGGTATGCAACAGAGCTGCAGCTGCATGAGCGCTTGTTGACTTTGGTCTCCATAGGCGCAAATTAACCGCAAAAGGACCAGGCGGGCCATGCAACGGGCTGACCACCAAACACGCACACACACAAACACACACACACATGACATGCTGCGTGTGTGTGTGTCTGCCGCAAATGCTGTTCATTACTTGAACTTAAACAATCGAATTAGCTCCAAAAACAAACAGCAACAGGAGCCGAGGCGTCAGCATCAAAGCCAATGCAACTTGACTTGCTGTTCGATAGGTGAAATGACCCGCCCTCCCCCTTGAACAGCCCAACCCAATGTGACCTCAACTGACCCCAGACTGACAATCGACAATTGACCAACTGATTGCTGCTCTTTGACATCCAGCTCAAGTATCTGCCCGGCCTTTGAGCAGCGAAATATGCGATGTGCATCAGCTTGATTAGCATTACTTTTGCCGAGCAGCCAGGACATGGCATGAACACAGGACACTGGACACAGATTGGTTACCGACTGGATACAGACTGGACTTTTTAATTGTTCACTTTGTTCATCAAACCTGACAACACACACAGAGAGAGAGAGAGAGAGAGAGAGAGAGTGAGAGAGAGAGCAAGACGATTCATGGCAGAATAGTTTCTCTTCCCTCACTATAGGCGGACTAGCCGCATGTCAATCAGGTTCAGGTTAGGCGACAATAGTTTTGTGTTGATTCAATGGAGATTCACACAATTGAGTCAATAGACTCAATTATTATAGAGTTTACATAATGCATTCATGCAACCAAGTACCAATAATGTTTATTCGAGCAAATTGGTGCTCAGAAAAGATGAGAGGAAAGGTGAAGACAGAAGGGAGACGGGACATGAGAGAGAAGAGTCATGAGAGAATGTGGGAGAGAAATGTGAGAAGGCACAGAGGAAAAGAGAGTAGGGGGATAACATAAGAAAGAAGAGATAATGAGAAGAGAGAGAGAAAAAAAATGAGGCAGAAGGAACAGTATGAAGAATGAAGAAATGAGAAGGGAGAAAGGACAGAGAAGAGGAGAATGGGAGAGAGAAATGAGATGGGAGAAGAAAGAAAAGGAAAGAAGAAGGGGGAAAGGACGGAAAATAGAAGAAGAGAGGAAAGAATTGAGATAAGAGACGAAGAAAAGGGCATATCAAGAGAGAGACGAAAGAGGTATACAAAGAAAAAGCATACGAATATGAAAACTAAAAGTAGAGAGAAAGAAAATAAAAAACAAAATAGAAAATTGAGTAGAACGAAGGAATCGAAAGTAATAAGCATAGTGAAAAGTGAAAACAAAAGAAGAAAGAAAGAGAAAAGATAATGAAAAAGGGGAAAGAAATGGGAAATAGAAAGATGGGAAAGAGGAGTACACTGAGCAAAGAACTTAAGACCAAATTCAAATAATCAAATTCAAACAAATTTATAGTTTTAATCGATAGATCAAATATAGCCAGAGGAGACCAGCAAATGGCAATTGAAATGTCGCAATATGCTAAGCAGCTCAAATGAAGGGCGCTGAGTGAGCAGAGCAGAGCAGAAGTGCCCCGAGTGGACGGAGTGAACTGAGTGGGGGGGGGGGGGGCGGACAACTTTGATGCTGGGCGTGGCAGGTACGTGACCTGTCGAGCAGCTGACATATTGACTCATCAACTTGAGACTAAGAACGGCGACAAGTCAAAATGGTAATGATAATGACAATTGCCGAGAGCCACCCAAACCATCAACGACTATTTCCATTGCCATTACCAGTGTCACAATGGCTGTCGCTCTGTGGCTCTGCCACTCTGCCACTCTGCCACGCTTGCCTCTGCACCACAGTCACTGCCAATGTCAATAGCCTGTCCGGGTCCGGGTCCGGGTTCGGGTCCGGCTCTGGGCCGTGGCAAACAACGAAAAGCACAATTTTTATGTTAATGAACATCATTTTTCTCTGTTTGCTTTCACTTGCGTTAAGTGTCGCAAATAAATTCATTAAAGTGGCATTTTTCAATTTTAATGATGACGACTCCGACTCTACACCACCGTCCCTCCAAAAGCAACCCAAATGCCACCCAGCTGAACCGCCCCAAGCTCATCGTGTGCTTTTTGGTGGCCTGGGTAAACGAATACAAATAGTTAATGCCACACCAATTCACCACACAGCACCACCGCACCACCGCACCACCCACGAACAGCTTAAATGCATCATTTACAAATGAATTTCACATTATTTATCGCTCACTACTTACGGGCATTATTATCATTATTATTGGCAGCACGGCGCAAACTTTATGCTTTATGGTAATAAACAATCTTATCAGCTCGTCAACTGCAAATTGTTTGCATGCAATGCAATGCGCGTCGAGATTTAATCACTTGGCCATTCGTTTAACGAGGCCATGATGCCATGGCGAGACCATTGCAAATGCCAAATAAATATGTTCAATTATGGCTTTAACCCTATCAGCACTTGGCGTGGCTGTTGCTTAAAGAAGTTTATGGAATCGTTGGATTCAGTTTAGGACAAATTTGAGAGATTCACGTATAGAAATATGGCAGTTGGCTGTAATCAATTGAATTATACTTGAGAGAAATTTAATAAAATATAGATGCATGTACAAATTAATGTTTATTATGTTTATTATTTAATTTAGTAATTTTATTTTATTTTAAATTTAATTATTCATTATACTTATTAAGAGATTCATGAGAGATTCGTGAATAAGCATATGATATTTGGCTGTAATCAATTGAATTATACTTGAGAGAAATTTAATAAAATATAGATGCATGTACAAATTAATGTTTATTATGTTTATTATTTAATTTAGTAATTTTATTTTATATTCATTTAAATTATTCACTGTAATTCGAATTCAATTTTGTAAGTTCAAAGGCCTGTAATTTCGCTTCTACTTTATGGATGATTACGATCTTAGTCTTGTTTTCTGAGTACAGTATTTTAGCTCAATTTTCAAAAAATTTTAACTCATTCGGTTGGCTGGAAGAAAAATGCAAACAAAAAATGTGAAAATAGTCATATGTTACAGTTTTGCAGTCGGACGAAGTTTTCAATAAATATTTTTTTTTTTTTAATTTTTTAATAATGGATATACACCCCTTTTGATTTTTTTTTATTCAATAATACGATTTATCATACATTTTGTGTATTGTTGCGCCATTTCAGCAAGAATCCTTTAACAGACTGACCTAGTAGGCTTTCAATGGGGTTTATCTCTAGATATTGCGGAATGCACTTCATATTTGCTTTGATATCCAGTTTTTGTCCAAGAGAGATGTGCTTCGGGTCATTGTCTTGCTGAAAAACGCATTTTCCATTCACTTAGACCCATATTTCCAATGACTTCTACAAAATTCTGTAATATATTGCTCAGGTATTGCTGCTTACACATGAATATGCATATTAATAAATATTCTTTTATTATTAATTTAATTTAATTTTAAATATAAATATTTTTTATACTTGTTAAGAGCTAAATTTAATGAATTATAGATTAATGTAAATATTAATATTTATTATAGATTTTCATTAAATGATTATTTTATTTTATTTGAAATTTAATTATTCATTAGACTTGTTAGGAGCTAAATTTAATTTGTTATAGATGAATAAATAATTGTAGTAAATATTAATATTTATTATATTGTAGATATTCATTAATTTATTATTTTATTTTATTTAGATTAAATTATTAATTAATTTAAAAATTTAATTGCTTTCAACATTGTGTCTATTCTCTCTACTCTATTCTCTACTGTAATTTATCTATAATTTGCTATGCACAATATAGTAAAATTCTAGTTTGAGTGAATTAAATTGAAATTGAAATGAAAATAAAAATATTTTCATATGAAGGCAATCCATAATCAATGAGTATAATCAATCAATCTATAATCTATATAGAAGATTAAGAATTATTTTATTTTCCAAAACCTCCAATTGTAAATGTCTAAGCTAAGCAAAATGTCTAAGCTACAAAGGCTGAACAAATGCACAATTTCAACACTTTATAAGACAAGAGATGCAAAATTTATTTATTAAGATTTAAGATAACAAAATTTCAAGTCTTAAAGATAGACGAAATACATACATATATATATAAAAAAAAAAAAAAATATACTCTCTTTACACTTCTTAAGCAAGCTTACCAAATAAATTGCAGTTGAAGCTGTTTGTCGCTCAGAGGCAGCTCGTATAAAATGAATAACTTTTTTTTTAATGTGCAGTTAAAAAAAAAAAGTTTCTCAACTATTTTTCAACTATTTTCCTCTTCACTCGCAATCATAAAATATGTATTAAGTCGAGTTATATATATGATGAAAATTCTTGTACATTAAAAAATGTGTAAGACAGCTGTGCAGCATCTAGGCTGAGCTGTGAAAGAGGATATTTTTAATGCTGAATGCTTAAAATAGCCAATGAAAGCCTCAGACACTTGTCTTTGCTTCTCTGTGAATGAGTTCGCACATACGATTGCCAGGCAACGTTTGTAAATTTTATTTATAGTTGAGTTCGCTAGAAAAATTGGGCAACTTGGAGCCTTCTGCAGTCGTCTTAGATGTGAAGATTGTGACGAAGGACGATGGCTTTCCAGCGAAACCAAGAAAAATAAAACCTTGAGTCCAGGCCAGGCCAGGCTGGCCGCTGCTTCAATGCCCAAACAAAAACGAAAAACTTGTTCCACTCAATGCAGGAAATAAACTCAAAACAAAAAAAAGAGCGCCTATGATGATTTTGAGCTTTGTTATGTAACAGACTAAAGCAGTTGCACGTTGTATTCCTAATATAGGCGATATACTGATCTAGCTAGGTTTATTGATCTGCCTGTGTGATCCCATAAACTACAAGAGTTAGAGCTTAGACAAGAGAAATATATAAATTTCCCATATACATATGTATAATGCAGTTTGGTATTCGTTCACTATATATGATTCTTTTTACTTTACAATCGATAAATATGGATATTTTAATATAGTTCATGAAGCAAACAATGAAGACATTTGGAACTAGATATACATAGGTTCCAGTTCATATTCAGTTTGGTATCGCGTTTATTATATCATTTCTATCCATCTACTTCAATATCGATAAATATCGATATTTTAATATAGTTTATGAAGCAAACAATGAAGACATTTAGAACTAGATATACATAGGTTCCAGTTCATATTCAGTTTGGTATCGCGTTTATTATATAATTTCTATATATTTACTTTAATATCGATAAATATCGATATTTTAATATAGTTTATGAAGCATGCATTGAAAACATTTCGAACTAGATATAAGTTCCAGTTCATATTTAGTTCGGTAACTTGTTCACTAAAAATCGATAAATATCGATATTTTAACATGGCCTATGCAACATATATTGAGATTTAGAGACTAGAGACACAGCTTTTGAATGCTGTATCAGAATGTTGTATGTATGTACAAAGTGGTATTTCATTTGCTGTATCATCTGACTTACTTCAAAAACGATAAATATGGGCTTTCAAGCGCAGCTTGATGACTTTTAGCGCTAGTGTCACTTAATTTTATATCTAGGCAGTAATGAAAAGCACCAAGTTGATTTCGAGCTCCTTATCGAGCCTGGGTCACTGATAGCTTATTAACATCTCTAATATTACAGGGTATTTGCTTGCCAAGCAATATTCGGAGCTCTAATTCGATTTCTACAGAAATAAAGACTTCAGTAAGCTGGAGCAGATGTTTCTACTCATATTACGCATTTTATGTACTCATTCCCATTACATAGGGTATTTGCTAGTTAAGCAATATTATCGCAACACAATTCAGCTTTCTATTAAGTTGGTACGCTCAATAAAGCTGTTATAAAACATTAAGGAACGAAAATTTATAAATTCATGAATTGCAAACAGAACTCGACAGAAAGGAAACGAAACGTAATGGATGTGATCTGTTAAGGACTTATAAATTATACTCAAATAACTGAATGAAATTGTGTACAACAAGCAAGTGATAATTACAAAAATGATGAGTTGAGTTGAGTAGAGTTCAGTTTGTTGTTGTTGTTGTTGTTGTTGGCTTATCTTGGTGTGCAGTCAGAGGGAAATGTGAAGCGCAGAGACAACGCGCAGAGGCATCCGCTGAGCAGAGCCAAGCTGAGTAGATGTAGCCCGCAAGTCGTAAGCCTTTAGGACTAAGAACTGTGAACTGTGAACTGTGAACTGTGAACGGTGCACCTCATAGGCAGGCTATATAGCCCACGGCCGACTTGCGTAGTACCCTTATCGAGACCTCCACCTAGCTGGCCCGCATTCTAGCGAGCTTACCCAATTATGAAACATTAAAAATACGCGCATATAAATCGCTTCATTTTTATGCGCAATTATAGCACGACTTCAACTGCGCCCGTAGACGCGTTGCCTGGCTGCCTCGCCTTGCCGTCTCTCAATTAACTTAATTCCCTTTTGCATAAACTGCTGGATGGCTGACTGGATGCTGAGGATGCTGAAGGTTGCGGGGCTGGACTGGGCTGGGCTGGGCTGGATGCTGTTGCTCATTTGGCCCAACGCATTGCTCATGTATATGTATATATATGTTTGTATGTGTTTGTCTGTTTGTTTGTTTGTTCTACGGATTTTACAGCTCAGCCGCGTAAACTACTCAACCGTGTGCACTTTGGCCAAAGTGTCAAATGTAAAGTGGAAACGGAAAAGTGCTCAGCAAGCAGACCTAAAACATAAAAAAAAAAACAAAACAAAAATTAGCTGCCGGAAATTCAAGCCGCATAAATAAGAAAAAACAAAATCACAAAAAAAAAAAAAACCAGGCGAGAAAAATATAAGAAAATAGCTAGAAAATAAAAAAAAAATAAATAACGTAAGAAATAATATTAAACGCTGTCACTATAGAGAATGCGTTCGTTTGGCTAATGCGATTTTAGACAACGGCCGACATTTAAGCAGGCTCGGCTCCAACTTCCTTCCAGTTAACGAGCCGTTGGCCGTGTAGCGCTCTAATGGGATTACGATGCTGTCAGCGACAACACGAAGAAGAAGAAGAAGAAGAAGTAGTACAAGTTGCAGAAGAAGAGGCAGAAGAGGCAGAAGAGAAAGAAACTGAAGCAGCAGCAACGGCAGCAGCAACGGCAGCAGCAAAAGTCCAAACCAAGTCTCGACTTTGTAGCTGATTATCTGGCCACGTTGACAGCTAAAATTCAAGAAGAAGAAGAACAACAACAACAACAACAAGCAAGTAACAGTAAAAGCACAAGAAGAAGAAGAAGCGCATTGGTAACGAAAAACACGAACAATAGCAAGTCTATCTAACGGCGAACGGAATGCTCGAGCGCTGACTGAGCCCTGAGCCCAGTGCGGGACAAGACGTTAATATTATTATACGCTTTGTAAACAAATTATGAATTATGCTGGATAAATAGAAAAACTTAATAATAACTTGATTGCGGCATTTGCGCTGGCCGTGCTCAGCTTCTGTTCAGCTTCTGTTCAGCTTCTGCTGCCACTGCCAGTTGGCCTTAACATTCAGTCGAACAAAAAAAGAAAAGGCGACCGCAGCTTAAATACACTGCAAAAAAACAAAGAAATCAAAATGAAGGTGAATATATAATATTTATAAAAAATACTGGTTATATATTAGCAGAGGCTACTGAGCATAGTTCTTTAAAAAACTAAACTAAAATATTTTAATAAAACTCTAAATAAAATATGATTGAATTTAACTTTGCCCACATCAAATTCTATAAATAAATTGCATTTATTTATATGCTAAAACATTTTTGATTAGATTATAGCGTGCTATTATTGGAAAATATTTCTAATCAATTGATTGATTATTTTATAATGGATGGCTTTTGCCTTTTTATATATTTTGCTTTTCTTTTTTTTCTTTTCTGAGTATTTTTCACAGTGTTTGCAGCTTTATAGATTCTTTTTTTTTTTCGGATAGATAGTGTAGTCAGGAGAATGTGAGTGTCCTTGGGACGGCTGGCAGCATTGGCGACTGCTCTCTCTCTCTCTCTCTCTCTCACACACACACACACACACTCTCTCTCTCTCTCTCTCTCTCTCTCTCTCTCTCTGTGTGTGTGTGTGGCGGCCATGGGCCGCGGGCGCTGGCGGCACGTTAATTATGACACAAAAATGGCCCAAATTGTGTGCTGGCTGGCAAAATACAAAATGCTTAGCGGGCGACGGTATCTGGCATCGGATGGGGGCGTGGCCTGGACGCGCTCATTCAGGTTGTTGCCGGCTACGACGACGACGACGACGACGAATGAAAGAAAATGTAAAAACAAATTGAAAACTTTTCCACGATATAAATTTGCATTTATTTTGAGCGCTCTTTGCTACGCTGCTCCCTTTTGTTTAGCTGTCCTTTCTGCTTCTTCTTCTTCTTCTTGTTGTTGTTGCTTCTTTTATAACTTGGACTGAGCGGTATTCAAAGAGCAGCAACGGCCGCTCGCTCTCTCACTCTCTGCCTCCTGCTCTTGCTCGACTCTAGTATTGGCAGACGGTGTTAGCATACCAGCACTCTATATACCTAAAATATATACAAATTGCTTAAATCGAAAAAGTTTTACTTCTCTTGCACATATATACATAGATATATGGAAATATGTCTCTCTGTGTGTGTGTGTGTGTGTGTGTGCGAAGGCAATAACTGAACTGAACTGAGCTAAGCTGAACTGTCCACCGAATGGGGAAATCCTGTGCCTTGTAAGCGAAGCTTCTCCACAATGCTCTGTCCAAAAAGGAGCTTCTGCAACATCAGCAGCAGCAGCAGCAGCAGCAGCAGCAAAAGCAGGAGCAGCAGCAGGAGCAGCAGCAGCAACAGCAGCAGCAGGAGCAGCAGCAGGAGGAGCAGGAACAGCAGCTGCTGCTGTTGTCACATTGTTCTTGTTGTTGTTGTTGCGAGTGTTAGCTACCTTTTTGAATATTTATGAAAAATTGAAACGTTTTAGCGCGCGGCCCGGTGGCCCTTTGCCGGATTTGTTCCCTTTTTATACCCTGCACATAGGCGCGTGTAGTGAATATGCCAAAATATATAATAAATATATGCTTGAAACTTAACTTTGCTAACAATTATTCAAAAATACAAAAGATTAATTCATCAGCTTAAAATACAAAATATGCTTAGAATAATCATAATTCCAAAGTGTTTATGTAAATGTATTTGCCTAATATTATATATTTACAATATAATATAATACAATATTTATTTATATTATTCTACTAAAATCTATCTATTCAAAAAAATTAATTATTAATAAATTAATATATTTATAATATTGCTTCAATTAAATTATGTTCATATTAAAATATATATTTATATTATTCTATTAAAACCTATTTAGTAAAGTCTATTAAAATCTATTTAATAAATAGATAAACAAATAAATACAACATATTTTGTTTATAAATAAATAAATAAATACAACATCTTTTGTTTATTAATAAATACAACATATTTTGTTAATATTTTTATATTTTGTTTTTTTCTCATTCAAATATTATATTTTAAGTTTATTTAATTTTATTTATTTTATAATATTTATTTATATATAATATTCTAATGATCTAGATTATATTTTTTTATTAGATTCTTTACTTATATTTTGTGTTCATCTAGTCTCATCAAAATATTTATTAATATTTTTCTATATTTTGATAGGTTCTTAATGTGTTTTTATTTATTTTTATTAATTTTTTTAATTTGACTTAAAGAATTAATTTTTAGACATTTTTTCTTTTGCATGTTTTATGTATTTAATTTTATATTTTTTAAAAATTGTATTTTTTTTAATTTTTTCTTTTTCCTAAGCATTTATTTATATTCTTATAATTCTTAAACGTGCATTATTATTATCAATATATATTATTTTTTGTTCAGTGCATTTTAAAATGCATTTATAAATATTTTCAATTCAAATTAATTTTTGTATAAAAACGATTTTTTTTTAATTTTCTTATTATTATTTATTATTATTATTATTTTTTGCTTACTGCATTTTAATAATATTTTAGAATATTTTAAATACAACTTATTTTTTTATAAAAATTATTTTTCTTATTTATAGAGATTTTTATATATCAGGCTTACATTTATTTATTATCATTAATATTATTTTTATTTTATTTATTTATTTATTTTTTTTTGGAGTTAGATTTTATTAAACTATTCTTCGCAATGTTGTCCACTTTGAGCACTTATTTACAGGGTATTTCAGCGGCATGCAGCTTGCAGGGCATTTGCTGGCTGATCATTTAGCAATTCAAACCTCTGTCCTTGTGTGAATTTGTTTTTTTTTTTTTTTCGTTTTGCTTTTATGTGATGTCTGTTGGTTCCATCCCACTTGTTAGTTAACTAATTGTATTTTTTTAAGTCCCTTTTAGTTGTTGTTGTTGTTGTGGATGCTTTTGTCGCGTTTCGTGTTAGTGGAAACCGCCCACGCACAAAAATGATTTAAGTGCGCGTTCATTAATTACGTTTTACCACAGCAGCAGCAGCAGCAGCAGCAGGAGTCGCAGTAGGTGATGAGGAGGTGTAGAACGGTCGCAGGGACTCAAGCGGCATAAGTGGTTGAGGATGCTAACCAGCCGTGGCTGCTGAAACTTTAATAGACCGTATTTCAGCATAATTAACACGGCAAGCGTATGAATGATGCATGACAAATCGCTGCGGGCAAACGTGCCACAGTCTCTGTATAAACCGACAATCAGCGTCATTTTCCTCACTCACACACACACACACACACGCACACAGACACACACACACTCGCACACACTCGCACAGTCTCGCCTTGCTTCAGTCTAATAATTGCAAACGGTTAAATGTAAATTGAGATAAAGTAAAGCCACACACCCATCTACCAACACATACCAAATTACGTATACGCCGTGAAAGCAAAGCATTTTCATTTTTATGGGTCAGCAAATGGTATGCGGAAAGTGGAAAATTCGCTCACTGGACAAATGGCGAAGCCACAATAATACTATAAATATGCGACTAGATGGATTTAGATGATTTCTAAAGCATGCATTTTATTTGTACTCCTAGAATTACTAGCACTAGAATTTATATATATAAAATATAAATAAATTAATTAAAAACTAATTTATGAATTCCATCTAGACTGGTTAGACAGACAAATATCTCTCAGTCTGGGATGAAATTCTCAACTCAAAGCAAGCTTGCTCAGCATAAATACTCCGATGCCTAAAACTATGCAACATAATTGGAACAACGGCAATGCTACCTGCCGCAAAGTAGACTTAATTAACTAATTGAGTGGCGCACATACAACTGAACATTAACACCTGGTCAGGGGGGGGCGGGGGGGAGAGAGATGTGAATGAAGAACCGGTAACGCTTGGGTCAAGTTGACCCAATTAGCTAACGCTCAGTGCTCGATGCCTGAGAATGTTTAACGCGCTGCAGCTCCGGCAAGCCAAAAACCAGTCGCATAATTTCTCGACACTTCAATTTGCCAAACTTTGCGGCGGAGATATGTCAACTGAGCCACAGACGTACGTCATCGATGATGATTCGATGTGTGTGTGTGCACATACATACATACATATTTGCATGCTTGACTAGAGTTGAAGTTGAATACAATGCGAATGCTAATTAAACTCACATCACATGTCACCTGGCAGCGTATCAATAGAAATTTATGCATTTGCCGTGCTGATTTGTTGCAGATTGCCAAACCCGAGCGCTCGAGCTTGAGCTTCATATAAAAGTGTTGCAAGTGATTGCGGCCAGGCAGGCATTTCACGCTGACCGCAGACATTGGACTGGAGCTCATTCACTCTGCTATCACTTGGCCAGCTAATTCCGCTCATTCATTCATAGCGTTCTCCATGATGTCCGGGCAGTCGCCGCCCTCGCCTCCGCCGCTGCTGCTGCTGCTCTTCATCAGCTTTGGCTGCATTGCAGGCACATTCGCACAGGGTTTGGCTATGCCCACGCGCCAGCTGCTGGCGCCCAGTCTTGGCTTTGCCGAGAGCTTCGAGATCTTCGATGGCGACGCGGCGGACGTGGAGGACGTGGTGGGCACGGGCGAGCAGCTAAGGCAACTGCTGGGACAGCAGCTCACCAGCGCTGTGGCACCACTGACAGCAGCACCGCTTGCCGTGTTGAGCGGCCGACGTCCCGCCATTGTGGCGCCCAGATCGGGCGCTGCTGCTGTTCGTCTCTTCACTGACTCGGCTGAATCCGATGAATCTGATGATGGCGAGGACAGCGATGAGGCGGATACGAATACGGATGCGGATGCGGATGCGGATGCAGATGCGGATGCTGATGCGGACTCTGATACGGATACGGGCCCTGCACAGGAGCCCCAGCAACAGCCACAGCAACAGCCACAGCCACAGCCAGCACAGGTGCCTCAGGAGGCGCCACAGCAGGAGTACAATCCATATCGCGACAACTTCAACGATCGCAACGAGGATGGCAGCTACGTTTTCGGGTGAGTCAGCAGCCAAGCGCACCACCCACAATCACCAGCAACTCTCAACCACTGCCCAACACATCCAATATAGCTATTCGCTGCCGAACGGCGTGCGCCGCTGGGAGCGTGGCTTCTTCTCTGAGCAACAGCATCATGGCCTAGTCGTCGAGGGCTTCTATGCCCAGCCGCGACACTATGGACACGACGTTCAATACGAGCTGCGCTGCTATCGTGCCGATGCCCATGGCTATCAGCCACTGGCCGGTATGTATATGCTATATACTACCATTACTATATGTTTCTATATATTCTCTGTTTATACATTTTGTTCTTGCTTGCAGTGGAGTATCTGCAGCAGCCGCCTCGTGTGCGTCGCTATGAGCTGCCCAATGTGAGCTGTTTGAGCTTTAATCGATAACTGGCATATCGATAACTGACATATCGACCAGAATAATCTTAGCTATCAATATTTAATGAGCTGCTTTGCTCGCTTATCTCTTCTTTTTTTTTTGTGCACGTAATAAAATGAAATACCTGTAAAGGATTTTTAATGGACTGTGTTTTCTCCTATATTCTTCTATATATTATTTTTTATATATTGAAAAGTTGAATATATTTGTAAGAGCATCTATAATGATCTATAATCTATAATCATTCGAGTCGCCTTCGATGTTCTGATCACTTGATATTGA
>JAUESO010000499.1:0-19201 GCA_030914385.1 Drosophila antonietae | reverse complement strand
ATACTTATACTTATACTTATACTTATACTTATACTTATACTTATACTTATACTTATACTTATACTTATACTTATACTTATACTTATACTTATACTTATACTTATACTTATACTCCACGATAAATTGCACATATCCAAAGAGAGAGTAGCTAACGAGACCTCAACGAGCAAGTCAACGTCAGCGCCAGTTGGTTCGCAATTTGTATGCACTGCACAAAAAATACAGCAATTCAATTTGTCTCGAGACACGGCACAAGTCGTAGCCGACGGGGAAAAGTGGTGGGAAAGCGGAGAGAGCAAAAATGCAACCGGAACTGGTTGTAGGGGCATTTTGACAAGTCCCGATAGAAACTCAGCAGATCACGTAGCATGCGAATGAGGCCACATCATGTGCATTCAGCATGCACTAGATGACACCCGACATTGTTGTTACCCAATCCCAGATATATATCAGTCAACCTGTCTGAGTCCGACTCTGAGTTTGAGTCTGACTCGAACGCCACACGTATCGGGTTCGAGGTGGAAGGCAGCAAAACTTTTCATGGCCAAAGTTTTATACGCACGATTTGACAAGTCAAGACAAGCTTGTCTTCCAACCTCCCCTTCTCTCTATATCTCTGTGTATGTACATATATACCCCGCAGTTGCAATAGGCAGCATGTTAGAGTGTATGACTGTGCTTTATTCTTCGATATTATCTGTTGCAGAATGAGAACATGTTATTGGAATTTTCTAATTAATCGTTTCAAATGTGGCACAAATAACTAATTCTAAAGAAAAAACAATAAGCAAATGCTTGCACAGACAGCTTGACAGCTTTTTTTAGGTATTTAATGATCTTTTAGTTTCGTATAAAAAAGAACTCGTATTGGTTTTCCTTATTGGAAAGCAAATTCCCAGTGATATCAGGGTATCTGTAAGTTTGTCAATTTTTATAGAATTCAATTCGAAGCGATATTCGGTATATGTCACAACCTATACACAGACTGTAAATCTAGAGTTTATATCAAACAATTTTTCAATTCAAATAGACCCAAGTATAGGCTCTATTTGTTTACAGGGTATCTTAAAGTCGCACAACAGCAGCTGTTGCATTCTGACATGATTTTGCAGATGTTGCGTGCGGTTACAAAAACGCGACAAAACCGGAAGTTAAACGACGCCCTATATGTGCATGTGCATGTGCGTGTGTGTATAAGTATGGGTGTGAAGTTGGATGTGTGTGTGTCGTTTATAAGTGTGTGGGTAATGGAATGCCAAGCTCGCAACTCTGCGCTGTCTGTGTGCTCCCATTGAGTGTAATGAGTGTGAAAAGTTCATTAAAATTGCACGTGCGAAATTACATGAATATATACAAATATTTATACATACCGACACACACACACACACATACAAGTATACATATTTAAAGACATGTACATATATAAATCAGTATATGTGTAGAAGTAATTTTAAGTGCATGACTTGTCTTTTACAATCCCGATTAAAACTCTTTTCATTTCTCTTCTGTCTTCTTTTCCTTTTTCTGCATTTCTGCGCAGTCTTTGTACACCGTTAATGGCTGGCAACGTCATTAGTCATTAATTTCTCATTAGCTTATGCATTTTGCATTATCACATTCCTTTAAGCTGAACAATATTAAGCACTCACGTATGAGAGAATTTTCTAAGATGTTGAGCTTAGATAGAAAAAAAATTAGGAATAAATAAATGCATGAATGAAAATTAATAAAAAAAAAATAATAATAATAATAAAAAAAAATATTTTAAAAAATTCTAAAAATAATATAATAATAATAATAATATAAAAAATAAATAAATATTTTCTATTTTATACAATTCTATAATTTCTATAATTATAATTTTTTATAATTATATTTATTATAATTTTATAAAAAAAAAAACAAATAATAATTATTATTTAATTATTAAAAAAATTATTTTTAATTAGTAAAATTTATTTTTATGATAAAAATCAAGAATAATTATTACAAATCAATTTTTATATAAAAACCAAATTATAACTTTTATTTTAAATTTTTATTATAAAAATAAAAAATAAGAATTATGCTTTGATTTTTAATTAAAAAATCAATTTTATTCCATTTTTAGTAAAAAAATCAAAAATAAGAAATATGCTTTGATTTTTATTTAAAAAATTGAAATTAAAATCAAATTGAAATATCTTTTTGATGCAAACGTATTGAAGAAATAAAAAAAATACTATTTATAATTTAAATTGACTATGTTTAGGGAAAGATTGATAAAGTTGCAATAGATAATTTATTGCTTTCAGCTGGTTTCCTATTTGAAATTATATTTTGACAGTTTGCTCGCTTGAGAATACAAATATATTGAATTATGTTATTCTAGGTAACACATCTTGATTAATTTAATTTAAGAAATTTAATTTTTTCTATATATTACCATTTTATCGATTTATTCAATATTATTAACAAAATATATAAACATATTTGCGCCTGATATTTGTTTTACTAAATAGACTAGCTAGGACAGAAGTAGTTTAAATGGATAAATCTTCAAAATTTCATTTACAAACTTTCAGTGGATATATTATAGAAATCTTAGTATATAAATGTATATAAATCGAATTATAATTCATATTCATTCAGTCCGCAGTCTCAAGCCTCTTTCATAGCACACCGAGTCATATGGCAAAAAGCTTGGCAGAAATAAAATTTGTTTAGCATCAAGATGCTTTGTAATTTATGAAGAAACGAACAAACAAACGGAAGCACAGACTCATGTTGTTATAATGTGTATTTTATATAACACTTTATTCAAAATGATGTATTCACTCTGCTTGAATAAAGCTGCAACTCATGGCATCTTCACACTGATTTATCGCAAAAAAAAAATAAACGAGCATAACGAGAATGCACGTAAGCGCTATAGTATGCTCTTACATATGTATACTTATTGCACTGAGGTTCTTCTCTTACATGCAGTGCAGTAATTTAAATGCCTTAACAGGCAGCTTTGCCTCTGCTGGCAGAGCTTCAATAATAGGTTTCAATTCTAAATAACTCAATTTCACTCAAATGTTCGCCTCGAGCTCCCACAAAGTGCTGTGAGAGTGTTATGTGGCATAAGCAAAGGATTTACCATTGAGGGAAGAGTGGAATGAGTGCTTATCGTGAGCTAACTATATGCATAGCTTTCACACAACATCGACAATAATGATGAAGTTCGTTTATCTCGGCTGCACAACCTTTTTAATTGAATAAAATATTGAAATTCAAATCTCAACTAATTTTTTATTATTTTAGCAGAACTAATAGCATTTACGTTTTAAACAAGAATTGTTAAGATCTTATCAAATCA
This sequence comes from Drosophila antonietae, assembly GCA_030914385.1. Taxonomy (NCBI): domain Eukaryota; kingdom Metazoa; phylum Arthropoda; class Insecta; order Diptera; family Drosophilidae; genus Drosophila; species Drosophila antonietae. The sequence continues at coordinate 15,858 of JAUESO010000499.1, read as the reverse complement.
GATGAGAAAAAACTTTAGTATATAGCATATCCATACTCCACACATATAAATATAAATCATTTCACACATCAAGTATAAAGATTAAACAGCCAGAAAGAAAATGGAATAGGGAGAGAGGTCTAACTACATTGAACAAACTAATATACGCTTTTGAAATTTGATTTAATTTATTTTATGTAATTTTTAAAATATATTTTAAACTTGCAAATTTTAAAATTATTATTCTATAATTTATACGTTAATTTATTCCTTTCATTTTATATAATTTTTTAAAGGCCTTTCACGCAAATTAAAATAATAATTTATCAGTTCACACTTTTTACTTTGATGAACATGTAAGCCTAAGATTAAACTATCCGAAGGATTTTATCTTCAATTTACTATTATTATTTTTTTCATTTACTTTTATTTTATTAGTTTTATATGATTTCATAAAAAGTTTTCTTCTTTAATATACCCTTTTTAGCTTTTTTTTTTAGTGAGCTTGACAAACTGAAACATCCGCACGACATCATCAACTATTCATAATGAAAACGATGCAGCCAACATTTTTCAATTTTTTCTCCATTATTCATAGCCTTTACAGTTGTATATGGCATATCTTTCGATATTTGTTATTTATTTCCATGGCAATGCATCTGACAAATTTTGATTGATTTTTCTAGGCGACTGATTTCAATTACAGACAAACCCAAAGCTAAGCTCACATCGCATGCACACCTACAGACTTATATATACATACACATACATATATCTCTTCAACTGTAGCAATTATGGTAATAAATACGTTAACATCCCCAGTTAAATGTCCCGTTGTGCTGCAGAGACACAAAAAGTCACGCGGTGCTAGCTTATCGCATACCGATTCGTATCTTCCTCTCCATCCACACCTACCCCCGCCCACCCATTGATTGTCCTGGTCATCAGGCTTAGCTAAACTTGTTGCTCTTCCAAATCAACTGGGGATTTTCGGTTCACTGGACAAAATGCCAATAAAAATGTGAGAAACTCAAAAAAAAAAGAGAAGATAAAGACGCAGAAAAACGAATAAAAAGGAAGAAGACGAAGAAGCAGATAGGTGACATCTACTAAACTGTCATTGACACTTACAAATTGAATTCTCATTGGCAACAGGCAGGAAATAGACGGGGGGACGGGGTGGGCTCGGCTCCTCCTTACCCACAATTATCGCCGCTGACAATGATAATGTTCGGCAATGTTTTAAAAGGGGATCTTTGATAAATAATGCGACATGTAAATAACAACAAATCAATTTTTAAATAGACAGACAGCCTAGACAGCAGAGCTCTAACCCAATGTCAAGCGGCGACAACAATGAACCCTATTCAAATGCCACTCACACAATCTATAAAGGTGTCTGTATGTGTGTGCGTGTGTGTGTGTGTGTGTGGTGTGTGGGTGGTTGGGTGTGTAATTGGGAGTGTGAACTCAGAGCCGTAGACCTATTAGCTGTCAGTTAGCAAAGCCTTAAATTGAAGCCAACAGTTTGAGTCAGGTAACAAGATAGCAGATAACATGGCCAGCAAATTGTTGGCATCAGGTAATTGGCTTTCGTCCTGCATCCAATTGATTAATAGCGGTTAATGTTATGTTAATTTGTTGGCACTTTGCAGGTGGACAGTCGAGGCCATAAATAAGTTGAAATAGATAGAGGTCATTTGTAGAGCTAGAGATGTAGATGAGGGAACAAAAAAAGATTCAGGAGACACAGAAGATACAGAAGATACGGATACAGATACAGATATAGATGTAAATATAGATACAGATACTGATACTGATACTGATACAGATACAGATATAGATCTAGATATAAATATAGATACAGATACTGATACAGATACAGATACAGATACAGATACAGATACAGATTGATTTTTATATTTTTTAGATTAATATTCATATTTTCGTTTAGATTTTAGATGCACTTACCTCTCCGATGTGTTTTATGCAACTACTCAAAATCCATTTGAAGAGATTTTCTACATTCATAAATTCTTTTGTCATCCCTCAAACGTCATTTAAATTCCTAAAAAAAAAAGTAATACAAAATAATACAAACTAAAGTTGAAATAATCAAAGCAAATGAAACAATACCAAACTACAACTATCAAAAGATTCAAGCCAAGAAATAAATACAGAAATAAAATATTAAATGGAGACGCTGTCCGTCTCTATTGTTGGCCTGCTGCAGCTGCTGGGCTACTCGTATTTTATAACTCAGCCAAAGGATCGCTGCTCGCCATCTCCGTGCCTGGGTAGCTGGCTCTTTCTGTTGGCCACGCTCTGTTTTCTGTGGGACCTGAGCATATATCCGCGTCGATTCTTGCATATGGCCTGGGAATGGCAGCTGCTAGTCGAGATTGTCGCTGGCTTATTTCTGACCGAGATTGCGACGTTGCGCATTTGGTGTGGAATCGAACGAATTATCTATTGGCTGACGGAGCAATTAATTCATACGCTGCGCCTGAAGAGCTGCCGTTATGGACTGTACAAGTACTGTGTGCACGGGCTGACCAGCGTGGCGGTGAGCGTTGCTATTTTGTGGTTTATAATCAGAGCAACCAATGTACTCCATTATCTGGACTGCTCCGTGCAAAAGATGAAGCGCAACGGGCAGCATATGATACGCATCCTTGGCTGCATTGGTCGCATGAGCAGCGGCGATAGACGACGCACTCTAAGGGCCTGCAGGCGAGCCATGTTTTCAAGATACGGGGAGTCAACCAGTTCAGAGGGGGAGGGAGATGGCGACGGGGATGGGGTTGACGAGGAGAATGATGATTTTGTGAATAGGAATAGATTTGGGAATGGCGATGGATTTGAGGACGAGAATCAGGATGGCGATGACAATGAGTCTGACGATGAAGATGAGAATGAGTACGATGTGGATGATGTTAGCGAGGGAACTGAAGATGAAGATGAAGATGAATAGCGATTGGGAGCCAGACCAATGTCCCTGGCTGCGTGTCTAACCCACTAAACAAATCATGTCCCCGCATTCGCTAGCCGCCCGCATTGCTTTCCATCTATTTGGAATTTATATTGCGATTGCTGCATATCTCGACACGATTTCGGTGCCACACGCAACGGAAATTTACTTTTCCTCACATTTCGCCCCCAACAACCATTACGTTTTTCTTCTTCTTCTACTTTTTTTTTTTTTTTTTGGCTATCTGTAACAATAAATTTTGTTGCACGAACGCACGGAGAGGCGGTAAATAAAGAGAATTTGCGTTTGCTGACTGTGAAGTTCGACTTTGACTTTTGTCTGGCTGTCGTAGACCCTAAATGACTAGGCTGGCCTTCAACTGTTGCATGAGAACTCCAACCCAAATGTGAGCTAATCACTGAGCTATTTAACTGTTGAATGCCAATTATTTATAGAGACGCGAGGAAACTGTCTATGGCACGTAGATGTCCTGTGTATCCTTAACGATTGTTGTCATTGTTGGCTGACAGTTTTTCCATGGAGTTGTGTAATATGGTAGTTCAGCTATATGGAAGTCCGATGGATTAGGTGACTAATTGCTTAAAATGCTTTACAAGCTATAGCACATCGAATGATTTATATCTTCATTGATGGTGGTTAATTTTGATTGATAGTTTTTCTATATTATATACCACTAATAATATAATATAATATAATATAATTAATTGTTTATAGATATAGATAAAAATATGTTTCTACATCATTCGCTTGCGCATTTTACAATCAAATATCATTTTTGTCAAAACTAAAGGAAAATACCCTTAAAATTGGCATAACGAGAGATCAGCACTACCAGCACCGCCTCTTCACTGCTCCAGCTTCGAATGGCAAAATCTAAACTAAAGTTGCACTTGATGATTCAAGACATAATTTAAACTCAATTCCTTTCGATTAATAATTAAAATATTAATAGTTATCGATTTAGTACTCTGTGAAAACCTTTTTCTCTTCATTATTTTCTACAGCTTACTTGTGGTAGCTTCACTTTTCTTTACTTACTTCATCATTTGATATTCTAAAAATTAACTTTATTAAATCTAATTAATTGAAGGCATTTTGCCAATTCAAATGCTTTTCTCTAGATAATAATTCAGTTGGACAGACCGTCTGTCATGGGGTTTGGCAAAAATTTTGGTAGCTACATGAAAGCCAGCTGCGACTGGCGGTGTTTTTATTGCCATTGTGGTCTTTGTTGCCACTGTAACTTTCAATCATCGTCAATCATCGTTAGATGGGCAAAAAAGCGAATGAAAACAATCGCAAAACAAGTATAAACAAAACAAGAACAAAAATAAAAGCAGCGAATCATTCACAGATTGTATTGCATTTCCAAGCAGGCCAGGGACACAAACAGGTCACAGCTGCTAGCTTTGATTACTCGACGGCCAAAAAAAAAAAATAAACGAAAGTAACAGAATAACATTTGATTGGCTTAGCCAGGAGAACTGATGCCAAAATGGATGATTGTTTAAGGATTTATTAAGTCGAATATACTATAATAAATATACATATATGTAGATATATTTATACGCAGACATTCATGGTGCACGGCTATTATTGATATGGCAAATAATTTTGATTGCCATTCTGCGTTTTTTTTTTCAGCAAATTTTGCTCTAAACTGAAAAAACGTTTGATCAAATAAAGGAAAACTTGTTTGTGACACGTTAAATTTGTAAAGAATAACTTTAAAAAGATTTTTGAATTCCTGTTTTATTTTTGTTTAGATAATGTCTAGCCAGCGCTCATTTGTTAACCGAATTTCTACTTATTTTCGTGCATAGCCATACTAAATATATCGGCCATGAAATACTGAGCGACCGAGCTTGAAGACATTTTGGTAAACATATGCGAATGGGGCTCAAAGTGAATTATGCTATATAATTTGTCGGCAGGCAGGTGCTGCTCATTAATCTTGTGCTTGCTTTAGAGCTGCCTCTCTCGGCGCTTCTCATGTCCCGCTTAGTTTAGCACACTCTAGGGGCGCATACTCGCACACATAGGCACTCGCTTATGCACAAGCATTTTACGTAGATAAGCTTCTCACTTTTCGTTTCAGCTTTTTTTTTTTCTTCTCCTACCTGCCTGGCGGTTTTATGCCTAATGGATTTGCGCTTTGATGTGCAAACGGTTTAGACCGTATTACGCCTACGTTTGTGTGCGTGTGTGTGCGTGAGTGTGCGTGTGTGGGGTTGAGTGACGTTGCGTTTGTGTGCGTGTGTATTTAAGTGTCGACATTAGAGACCATCACTTGCAGTCCTCAGTGCTATTTTTTTCCCTAGCCTGCTCTACCCCCTCTCTCACTCTCTCACTCTCTCCCTCTCTTTGACTCTCTCTCTCTCTCTCTTTAGCTATGCGGCGCACATAAATTTGTTTCGGAATGGCCGTATGAGGGCTATGTGGCCATAATTTTAAGCCTCAGCTGATACGTTGTTAATAGCCAAATGGTGGCTGCTGCGTTTGCCTTTAAAATTAACAAGAAATAGGGGCTATAGATATGCAAAAAATTGGATACCCTTTAAATACATAATTTAAATGGTTGATTTGGCTTCGAATTTAGAGGTTTTTTTAATAATGTGGGTCAAATTTTGTGAATAAATTTATGATTTTATTTAAGTTTCTTTAAAATAAATGACCTTTAACAACTAAAGAAAGAACTAAAGAATTTTAAAATAAACATTGTCATTAATATTACCATTGCTGCTTCATACAAGCGGAACCAGTGTTCATTGGGCTTATCCCAAACTATACCGCCACCATATTAATCTTGCCTTCATAAAGATATAGCTCTTAGTAAACAATTTGCCATTAAATGTCATTCAACTTACCATTAACTTACTTAAATACACCATCACCCAATAAGCTTACCTTTAGTATGAAATATGATATTAATTAGTTGATTAATTAATTGATATTATTAATCTTAAATTTGCCATGAATTTTGACATAAAGTTTACCAATGAACACGCAATTAACATTTCTGTCATTAATTTTATCATTAAAATACCCTTTATTATTGGGTAACTACTAATAAAAAATTCGTGTTATTTTGCAATGAGCTTTACCGATAAAATTATCTTAAGCTTTCTTATTCAATTTGCCAATATATATGGAATTAGCTTTATTCTCAATTCTATCTTTTTCATGTACTTAAAAAAAAACTAAGAGAATAATAATCAGCTTAGTTTTAAAAGAATAATAATATGCTTATTACTAGGAGAATAATAATCAGCTTATTATTTTCTTCATTTTTCTTTAACCCTATACTTAATGACAATTTTCATTGTAAGATCAAAATCAAATCTTGCATTAAAATGAATAATCTAAAAAGCTTTACCATGAACTTTAGAATCAACTGTCATTCATCTGACAAATACATGCATGATAAACTTCAGCATGAGCTTTGAGATTTACCTAAAAATTGTTTATCAATTTATTCTGACATTTGCTTTTAATAAAACTTTTACTTTAGCTATTGACCTTATCAAAAGTTCACTAACATTTATCAAAAAGCCAAACACATTGTGCAAGGGTATTGACACGTTGTTGTTTTGCCTTTACCTGTGTGTGCTGAAAAAAAGAGAAACAAGCATAGAATTACTTTATTCCCTCGTGAAAAAATTACCATATGTATGGGTGTACGTGTTTTTTTTTTTTTTTTTTTTTTTTTTTTGGGTAGACCGCTGATGAAATTTCGTTGTCATACTTGACTTTGTATGTATATTCAAAGAAATTGTATTTTTTATTTTTAAAATTGGAAATTTTTTGTTGTCGCACATACACCACAAATTGTTTGTTTTTTTTTTTTTTTTTTTTAGTTTGTTTAAATGTAAATTGTGTTACTGTTAACATTTAAAAATTTGTTCAAATTGTTGGGCTCTTTTGTAAACAATTTTTACACACATATACATATATATAGTATATATATATATTTATGTTGTAATAGTTTTTTTTTTTACGATTTGGTATTTGGCATTTTGTTTTATGGAAATACAGTTTCAGTTTATCCTTGTGCAATCAATTAATGCAAATTGTTGTGTTTAAATATTCAATTTTTTTAGATAATTTACAAACTGTTTTTAATTCAAAGTTATTTATTCATCTGCAAAGAGCAGATGTTTTTTTTTTTTTTTTTTTTTTTTGTAATTATAGCAATAGTTGAACTGTATTTCCGCCAGCCATAATTCGCATAGTTTGCCCATTTTTTTTAGATTTTTTTAGATTTAATCAAATTAAATTTTTGCTATGCAATAACGTAATTAATTTCTTTTTAGTTTTTTTTTATCATAACTTTAATTACAATGTACAATAACAAAACTTTAGTGAAATCTGTTCAATTATATATTTTTTATATATATTTCATTTCATTTGATTTCTATAATATGTGAGCTTCGGGGAAATTTGTTTAAATTTTCTTAAATTAGCAAATCGATTTTGGGTTATATAGAGTAAACTATCACTGCGGCTGTTGTAAAAGGGTTTAAACAATAAATTGAAACATTAGTATAAACTATTTAAACCACTCAATAATTAATAGAAACAATTATTATTATTCATATTATAATATGAATTTTATTTTCTTCGAAAATTTCATTTTGTTTTTAAAATGGATTTTATTAAATGTTGTAGTTAGTTAATAATTAAAATTTACTTTCTTTACTTTAAACGAGTCGCTTGAGCCTTTCTAATCATTTATTTACTTAGCTACTTACTATATTTCCTATGATGCATCATTTGAATTCAGTTTACATTTATCTAGAGTTTTCTGCTTCTTCACTATTCGCTATTTTTTGTTATTTTCGTCTTTTTTTTTTTTAGGTGTTTCAGTTTCATTCCATATTAAATGTTTTTGCAAATTCTTCAATTTTCGTTTTAGTTTCAATTTCACATCAAAAAACTATAAGTATTGGACCAAAAATTACGTTTGAACCTCAGATAAGTTTGAATGGACATGCGCTATATAAGTTCTGTACTTTTCTTGATACCTTGCCCTAAAAACCTAAACGAATATTTACAAAAACTTTTCTTTTCTTTTTCTTTTTCTTTAGACACTTTCCATTTTACATTTAGATAAACCACATAAATTGAGTTAAATGTTAAATGGTCAAAAACTGTTGACCAAAGATATATGTTTTTCTGTTATATATAGGTATATGTATAATATATACATCTATATGTTTGTATAGGATTTGCAGCCATGTCGTTGTCTGTGCAAAAATGCAACGAAAATGCAAAGGGAATAAAAGAAAAAGGAATGAAATTAAGTTTGGCGCCATTATACTTTCAGCAATGGTCGCCATTGTGTCGACATTATTGTTGATACCCTGTAAAGACTTGTGGCAGCCAAAGAGAGTATGGGTACGAGATATTACTTATGAAAAAAATATGGAAACTGAATTCAATGAAAATAAAAAGAACACTGAAGAATGGTCAATGGTAATGATAATGGCAATGACAATAATATTAATTATTACTATGAAAATCATAGAGATACTGAAATTATTCTTACAATTAATTTAATAACTATAAAAAATAATAAATGAATAACACAAATTAAATAAATATTAAAGTGAAAAAATAAATATATCATAATATATGTATCATAGAGATACATTATAAATTATTATAAAATGATTATCTCTATAATAACAATTAAGGTAATTAAGGTAATAACCAAAATAATAATAAATTACTAATACAAAATAAATAAATAATAAAGTAAAAATATATATATATAAATATATTATAAAATATATTTTATTATTTTTACTTGTAATAAAATGTTTTTGAGTAAAACTAAATTAATTTATATTATAATAATTTTCATAGAAATACAGAAAATATTTTTACAATTAAGACAACTAAAGTAATAACAAAAAAGTATTTCAAATTAAATAAAAATGATTTAAAATTATTATTATTATAAAATAATTTTAAACCATTTTTATTTAATTTTTTATTTTATTTATAAAAATATCATCATATATACCCCATAGAATTGCCTAACTGTTTCTAGGATATTTTATCAAGCTAAATATCCTTTTTTTTGTGCAATCTTTGCTACCATAACTTCTCAGTTCATTGAAATGCTTCGACAAACATTCCGTGTGATGCTTTTTATTTGTACTTCACAGATGTGAGGAGAGGGACAAAAGATTGAAATAGATGAAGCTTAGTCGGGTGTTAAAATTTATAGTTGCATGTTTACAGGCAGCCAAGATTTATATAATAAACACCTTGGCCAGTGTCTGCTGCCACAGACAGAGACACTGGAGAGCAACTTAAGCCATAGAGCGGAAGCGGAATAGCAATAACAACTCACACTGCTTGACCCATACAATCTATCCCCACTGATTTCCCCCTACCCCATCATACAGACATGTAAGTGGACACGTTTATTTGGATGATATGTTTGCCTTTGTGCACTGTCTGGCTTCGTGTTTGTCTTGGCATGAGAATAGTCTGTCGGGTCCAGTTCAGTATCGCCATTGCCACCGCCCCAGCAACACCGCCCTCCTTTGCCGGATGCATGGCTACATATATCTCTGTCAATGACAGTTGTCAACATGACAGTTATAGGGACAACAGAAATGTAACGGAAGTTCGCCTCCATGCTCGAGACATGCTTTAGCTCTGGAAACAAGTCTGGGGCAAGTCTTGAGAAAAACTTTGATTTACAAGAGAGTGATGTCGGCAAGCAAAAAGCATTTGTTATTACGAATACTCTCTCTAAATTACTGCCAAGAATTATTCTTGATTATTAGATTAGAAGAGGAAACGTTAACGGAATTTCAAATATGATTTCATTGAAACTACAATTATCTAAAACAATATGCTTAGGCAATAGGAAAAATATTCTATAGAAATATGATTTAAATGTTTTTCTTAAGGAAATTCTCAAAAAAAAAAATAGTCAAATAGAATATATAGGATGAACGAAGCATAAGATATTATTTGATTTATATTAAAAATATTGATTTATATTTTTAAAAAAATTATAGTAATAAGATATTTTCAAAAATCAAATAGTAAAGTTTGCCAGTTACTCATCAGCATTTTACAGGGTATAACCTAATGACATGACATATAGTATTTGCTGTCAACTCGAGGCAAAAATCTTATACGAACAATATATAGATGTACATACCTCTACTAGCATGGAAATTCCCATTTGATGGCCGATAATCAATGCTTGGGACCGACGTAAATGCCACCAGAGCTATCGCCACTATCCTCAGCTGTGGCGCTCTCCTCCTCCTCCGGTGCGATTGGCCGATTGCCGCAAGAGCCACCATTATTATTGCTGGTCTCATACGTATCGCTGTCATCCACCAGACAGCACTCGGCACAGTCGTCTGTCGATGAGTTGATCTCATCACTCAGATCATCCAGCAGCGTCACCTTGGGCGCCATGCTCGGGACATGCTCGTCGGCGGCACTGGCGGCGCCTGTCGCACCAGCCACAGAGATTTTGATATTGCAATTATTCGAGGTGGATGATGACTCCAAGTGCTTGTAGTGTTGCGGTATGGGCTGCTGTATGGGCGCATGCGTATGCATGTGTGTCGCTCGATAGCTGAGATTCGGTGTGCGTTGACCCATGCTGGCCATGCCCGGCGGCATTTGAGTGTGCGTCATGCTGATGGTGGGCGGCACACTCAGCACGGTGCCCACTTTGGGGCTGTGGCCATGGCTGCCATACAGCTGTTGCGTATCAGAGGCCAAATTCTGGGCGGTCAGCTGTAGAGGATGCTGATCCTTGCGTTCTGTAAGCGATACCAGAAAAAAATTAAGTGTTGGGGGTGAGCGGCGTAAATGGAAAGGCAGTCAGGCAGTCAGGCAGTGTCAGGGTCGGAAACGGAAGTGTAAGCGCATGTCAGCGCATTGTGCTATCAGCCGGGCACATTGTGTGCTCGCTTTATGCCAATATTGAACCGAAACTGTTATCAGTGCAAACTTGTCGTTGCAGCTGCTGCTGTTGCCCCACACGATGCTTGTGCTCGTGCAAACAATGGCCAATTCATAGCCAAGGTCAACAATGTGGCCCCGGCAGCTAACACAATTATCTGTCGGAAAGTTATGCGGCCTTTAGTCTAATCATCGACTCACCCAGCGGCGCTGCAACTTTTGGCTGCAGAGGCAGCATAAAGTCGTGTCCAGTTGTTGCCGCCCTCGGCTGCAGGCTCTGCACAGCGGGCACACTTAAGTAGTCCGCTAAAATGCCAAAAGCAGTTGAATTATTTTATTTTATTTTACTTTTTTTTTTTAATGTGCTTCAGCCCAAATGTAAACAATGTTAACAAAAAGTTTAACCAACAAAGAAAAAAAAAGAAGAGCGAAGAAAATTCAAATACAAATAAAGAGAAGAGAAATTGCAAACAATCACAAATCCTTCGTGGCCATGCGAAAAAACTTTAAAGAGGCACGCAAGAAATTTCTCTACTTTTTTTTACAGTTTCTTGTAAAATATTTTGACAAAAGTTTCAGTAAAAAAGTTTCTTTGAAAAAATCTTTAAAAAGTTATGAAATCAAATTTAGTTTTTCCTTTTTTTTTTTTTTTTTTTTTTTTTTTTTTTTTTGTTCAGATAAGGAAATAAAAATAAAGTTTGAGCTAGTGAAAATGTGCATAATTTCTGGTAATAAGTGCGCTAAGCTGAAATTATTACACAAATGTTTTTTCTTCAAGTACATCAAGAACATAATATGCAAATATATATTTATATAAATATAAATCTATTGAAATCTTACGCTGCTATGCATTACAGTAAATATTTACCCTAAATCAGGCAAACTTAATACAAAAAAATTAAATCTAATAATCTAGACGACAAATATATCTACTTTACTAAAGTTTTAGGCATGCACAAGTTAACTCTAAAGCAGCACATGATATTTGTAGGAAAATCTCATAAGATCTTTAATACAATTTCAAAATATTTCTTATTAGAAATTTAACTACGATATCTAAAAGCGCCATTGCTCATCTGCAAAGATTTCTTAGCATTTAAATAACGTTTTTCGCAGTGTAGACGTTTCTTGAGCGGAACTATGATTTCAGTTCACTCTGCATCACTCCCACACTCACACTCATTTACCCGATCTCTCGCTCTCTCTTAATTCAGATAACAGGAGTTATATTCTGCAACAGATGTATTACTTTTTATTTATTTTGTTTATTTATTTGTTTATTTAATTTGTATATATTTTGTATTTTATTTAATTTGTTTATTTATTTTATCTTTTCTTCTCTCATCTAGTTTTATATAATAAATATTCGCATACTGAACATAATACACAATATTTGGCAATTACTTTATTATTTTTCACGAATGTTCTAATAGAAATATATATTGTTTAAATTTAAATATTTGGTTACATTCTCTTTTTATTATTTTTATTTTATTTTTTTTTTTTTTTTTTATATTTTTGTATATACTTATTTTTAATTGATTTAGTGATTTATTTTACTTTTTATTATATTTATTTTGGTTTAGGCTTATACTAAATGTAATTACGACATATTTTTTAATTTATATATTTGGTTACATTCTTGTCTTATTTTATTTGTTTTTATTTTTGTATATGCTTATTTTGCATTTATTTAGTGATTTATTTTAATTATTGTATTTTTAATATACTTACGTTTATACTAAATATAATTTATTATTTATTTATTTTTTGGTGTATTATTTATATTTTTATTGATTATATATTTATATTTATTTTTTAATAATTTTTACTTAATAATCATTTTTAATATTATTAATTTTGTATTTTTTTTTTTAATTATAACTCAAAGAAATAAATATTTTATTATCATCAAGAGGTTCATTAATTGAGTCAAAAACCCACACTTGACTTAGTATTCTAATATAAATATTTTAAATATTATATTAATACTTTTTTAATATTTTGTAATCCAAATACTTTTTGCACCCATTCAAATGTAATTTTATAGATGTATATCTTTAGCTTAGCATGTTTTATTTCGTCTTTTGCTATAACATTTAAATGCGTGCCCATTATATATCCCATTACCGACCAAATTTTCTTTTCAATTTTGCGCAGTTTTGCCATTTTCCGACGCCGGCTCTTAGCGGCTTTTCGCTAGCCATTAAAAATGCAAACGTTGGAAAACATGCGCCCAGCAGAAGCGCGCAAAACTCGTCCAACAAGAAGTGTGTGAAAATATTTTTACTTTTGCAGTTCTCTCTCTCTCTCCCTCGCATTTTTATCTACAATCTACAACGCAACAATTTTAAGAAGTAAAATAAAATTTGTTTGATCGATAAGTCGACTATTTAATATGCTTTACAAAATGACAAAAAGCAAGCAAATGGGAATCTTTGGTAAAGTTTAAAACCTTATAACATATAAAGACCGTACTTGGCATACCTAATGGTATAAGGACTCGCTCTCCCTCTCTCTCTTCGGTGTTAGGGTATACAAATTAATTTACGCTACAGCTGCCAGGCAACACGCACCAAATGGACACACAGCCGACACGCCCACCAAATGGGCGTCAAAATAAATAGGGGCATGAAATGTGAGCACTCCACAGCAGCAGCAGCCTCGCCTACCTCTCGTCTCCATCCATTCGCAGCGTCACTTCGCCCCGAGGTGTTTTCAATGTTGGCTGACGAAATTGCATTTAATATTGCAGGCCCATGCACCACTGTGCACACCACTGTGCACACATAAATTGCTGCAACGTCCAACCATTTGCGTGGCGGTATGTTGCCCATTTTAATGACCACTAGAAGTCGACACAGAGAGCAACCTTGTCACACTTTCACGCCCACCAACTATGCCTGCTAATGATTTACTTGCTATTTTTATGCTCTTTGTAGCATGGCACTGGCCTGGTCGAAATGGGTCAGGGTTCGCTGCGAACTCTGCCTAAAGTCTGGCAGTCACCTAAGTGAATGCCCAAGAAATGTGTTGGAAAAAAAAAAACCAACAAACTTGTGCCAAATACTTTTGACTGCAACACGTAATACGACATTTTCCGGTCCAAAGAGAAATCCAATTTTTCACAGCATTCGCAACACGACTTAACACTTGCCCAGGAAGTGCGCCAAAGAGCAAAGGAAATGGGCGTGGCGTTTAAGCTTGACGTTGTTTAAATATTATAATTAAATTAGGGTTAAGTTTTTGTTAAAATGTCGAAGAGATTTTTGCTAGGATATAATAAGATATTTCAATATGTAAAATATATTAAAATATATGCAAATAATATATATTTGTATTTCTAAGATAAGATTTGTAAGATTTGCAACGATTTGTGAAGGATTCGCAAAAAGATCTTAATCTCTACTAGCATCCATAGCTCCCTGTGTCATAGCTCTCCTATCCCAATAAGTTCTGATTAAAACTCCATTTTAAAAAAGTAATTGAAATGAAAAGAAAGAAAAAAGAAAAAATAAGGCAGGCATTACCGACTGCTGAATACTTCTTCATAGTCTAACAATCATTTCTCTGCCAGGTATGGACATATTCTTGGCTGGTTCTTAAAAGAAATTTATAACCTACATAGCTATATCAATGTTCCCTCTAAAAATGAAGAGATATTTTTCAATATGAAACGCCCTGGGGTATAAAAATTATAGATTGATTACTCAATTAGCCAATTTGTAAGCTAGTAATTTGTACTCAATAATGTAATTTATAAACATAAAGAAGTATGTATTAAATAAATCTGTTAAATATCCTTGATTATGGGCTACATTCAAAATTTTGACTACATACTCAAAATCAAGTCTCGAGGACGGACGACCGGATAATGCACAAAAGAAATATGTATATTAAATAATTAGTCTAAGACTAGTAATAATAGCATACAAATAAAAAAAACAGCTATAGACAAAATGAATATTAATATTAATAATATTAAGTTAAAGTAAATATTAAATAAATATTATTTATAAAATAGTTATAAATAAAAAATTTGAAAATACAAAGACTTATTTGCCATTAATAATTTCGGTTAAAAACTCTTTAATTAAATTAGAATATTAATTATATTATATATATATTATCAAAATGTTTCGATAGCGCCTGTATAGTCATAGTCATGACATGAAGTCCATGTATATATTTTCTTATATTTCGGGTCGAATCAGCATAAGAACATCCTTTGCAACATGTTGAAAACGATTTGAAATCCAAAATAAATTTTTCGTGTAATTGCCATTTAAAGTACTAAAAGCAGAAAATAAATTGAAATTGAAAATGAAAATGTTATAAATTAAATAATAATTAATTTGACTACCAGTAGGAGCATTGATTGTGCCACCAGCCATTGTAAACAGCAGCGCAATTCTTCGGATGTTTGTCATTATCGCTGTCATAGGTCGAAAACATCATGCCCTTATTGTAGCTCAAGGCATCCTGAATATTTCCCTGAAAGATGCCCACATCTTTTAACACATATCCCTCACTCTCGCTGCCTACAACAAAATTATTGTAACTGGCATAAAGCTTCCAATTATTTTGATCTGTGAGTAGAATCAAGAGCTTATGCTTCTGTCGCGTTGTCAGCTGATGCAACATATTGAGACCAATGAAGAATTCTGAATTGATATCACCAAAGCCGTCCTGATATTCCTTCCAGCTGCGATTGAATTTCCCGCTGCCATCGAAACGTCGCTGTATGATCATATAGGGCTCATTGTCGACATGTGTGCAGGCAACTAACTGAGGCTCCAGATCTCCAACTCTTATCAATTGTTTATTCGTTAAGATGCCAGCATGAGTCGTACATTGACTGGGCAGATATTTCAAGAGTGACTCACATTTAATTATACTATATAGTTGCTCTACAAGTTTTATATTCTGCTCTTTGGCTA
>JAUESO010000498.1:0-18034 GCA_030914385.1 Drosophila antonietae | reverse complement strand
TTTATTTTATTTTATATTAATTATTTACTTATTTTTTCATTTTCATTCTCTACCTTTAGTTCTGGTTCTAGTTATATCACTCTAGATTTATCGGTTGAACTTTAGCTCTCTAGCTATAGCTATAATTTTAGCTCTGTAGCTCTATCATTAAGCTGCCTACATCTGTTCTATATATAGCTCAGCTCTAGCTCTAGCTTCAGCTGTAGGATTGTAGCTATAGCTCAGTCTCTCTAGATCTGGCTCCATAGCTAATCATCTCAGCTCGAGCTCTAGCTGTAGCTGTCTAGAACTTTAGCTCTAGTTCTAGCTAGATTTAACTCCAACTGTAGCTTTCCTTCTTTCCAGTTCCAGCTTTAGTTCTTCAAGTCTAGCTCTCAAGCTCGAACTCTTTAGCTCTGGCTCTGGCTCCAGTTCTAGCTTGAGCACCTATATTTCTAGGTTTAACTCTCTAGCTTTTTACTCTACCTCCATTTCGTACTCTCTGATTACTTCTCTAGGTAACAATTGCTAAAGCTGATACGCTTAGTTCAGCTCTCTGGCAATAGAAAACACAATGTAAATAAGTTTCTGTGACATTTACAACTAGACAGAGAGAGAGAGAGAGAGAGAGTTCTGTTCATTTCGGTATGTGCTTCACAGTTGTTGAGCTAGTAGAATCTTTGCGAATCCTTGAGAATCCTGGCCATAATGAAACAGGACACAATTTGCCATTAAGTGTCGCGGAAACAAAGAGAATGACATGAACATTTTCAGTTGATGGCATTGCAATGCCACGCCCGCTCTGTATATGAGTGTATGAATGTGTGTGTGTGTGTGTGTGTGTGTGTGTGCAGCAATGTGGTGTGCTGTAGTTGTGGGCGAGGCACAGTTACGCGCAGAGTGCAGCTGCTGTTGCCGGCGCTTTTGGCAGCGGCTTCCGGCAAGCATTTCCGGCATCTTGGCTGCCGTTGGAGCAGGCAATTTATGCTTCGCTTGTGTTGTCTTGGACAACTCGGGCCAAGCAGCTAACACTTAAATGCCACGCAGTTGCCACTTGGCTGGCCGTGTTAAATACCAAGGACATTGTTGCCACAAAATGTTCCACAAGCGTCGCACCTCAACCGAGCAAAGGCAGCACCTCTCCACATCTCTCTCTCTCTCTCTCCCACTATCTATATCTTTGTGTGGATGGCGTGAAAAACTTGCGCATAAAATTTCCATATCAGCAATTTTATTTGCAACAATTTGGCAACACTTTTGTGTGCGGTAAACGGGACCCCTTGCCCCCGTGTCCCCCCCCCCCCCCTTGCCACGCCCTATTCCCTAGTGCCTGCCTCCTATACGGTGACGTATCAATTTCCGCTTGATTGCATTCAAAAGGAAGAAATAAGTGCACGAGCTGGAGGTGAGAGCTGAGTAGAGCGCGGCAAAAGTTTTTTGGCGCAAATTAAGTTTTGCTACACCTCTTCACATCTACTGCCTCAGAGCACGCCCCCTGCCCCCTGCCCCTGTCCCTGGTCACAGGCTGTACGTCTGCCCTACACTGCCATTCATCGCCGCAACAAATACAATTTTTGCGGCAAACGAAAATCGAAAATAAAGTTAAAAATTTTACGTTTTTGGCAAGCGCGCGTGTATATGGTGACTGCGACACTGACTGCAAAAAGTTTGCGCCCCAACAAACTTTTGCCGAGTGCAAAAGTTTACCATTTTTTTCCAAGACCTCCCACCACCACCAACTCGCCTGCCTGCCTGCCTGCCTCCTACTCCTCCTACTCCTCCTCCTGCTCACCCACTGACTTTCTGTAGCTGCAGCTTTTGCTTTGCTCGCTTGCGTCCAAGTTTAAAGGTTAATGATACCGCAAAGTAACACCAAATAAGTTAAGAGCCAGCGCAACTGGCAAAGAAAGGGGAAGGAAAAACGCTTCTGATTGGATTTGCTACGTGCGGCGGCACAGGGAGACGGACAGATAGACGAACGTAAAAACTTTTCTACATATGCGGCGCCTGTGACCAGTGTGACCAGACGACGAAACAATTGAAATCGAAACAAGTGAATGCAAAATGCCATCCCAGGGCATACGAATCATTTGAGGCACTGTAGCAGCACGAGCTCAACCAAAGCTCAACCAAAGGCGCTGTGTGTAGCTAGTATGTGAGCAAGGCTGAGGCACATGAACTTGCAAGTGTATTTGCACATTATGCAACACTGGTTAGGGTAGGTTAGGGTATGCACTGAGAGAGAGAGAGAGAGAGAGATTCCATTGTCATATATGACTGATATGACTAGGGAACATATAATTTAACATTTTACAGCACTGTTTGCAACTCTTATTAATTTCATATATATATATTTTTTTTGTAATGTTTTCTAATATTGGTTTAGAAGAGCTTTTCTCTTTGGAATAAAAATTTATATATGAATTATTTATTAATTATTAATTATTAATCTTAAAAATTTGTCATATTTTAAAATATTTTAAATAAAAAATATTTATTTTATTATTTAAACAAAAATCTTATTTAAATATATATTTGTTAAAAACAAAAACACAAAAATAAATAAATAAAAATAAATAAATAAAAAAATTAATATAAATGAGATTCTTATAAATATTAAATTTCTTTTATTTAATATTGGTATGGAAAAGCTTTTCTCTTTACAATAAAATAACTAAATATTATTCTTAATATTTTTATATTTTAAAGTTTCGTTAATAAATAAAAAAAATCCTTTATTTTAATATTTTCTAAAATCTTGCTTCAAATAAATATATATTTAAAAAAGCAGAAAACGCTTGAGTTCATTGAGATTTTATAAATTATATATATAAATATTTCTTTGATCTAACACTAATATAGAAGAGAGCTGCTCAATAAAATCATTCATTATTATTACTAATATTTTTTATATTAATAAATAATTATTTTATATTAATTTTAATATTTTAAAAAATATTTTTAATACATAATATATATTTTAATATTTAAAAAATCTTGTTTTAAATATATATATATTAATAATTAATTGAAATACTTAAAACAAGTAATTATATACTTAATATAAGCGTAAAACGTTTCTTAAGTTCAATTTTTGATGAATTTTCATGCTGAGCTCAAGAAATTTTAGCTTTATTTTATTTTCTTTCTTTATTTATTACTTTTTTTTTTATAAGTTAACTGACTTTTCGCTATCAATTGCATTGCACACTGAAGCACGCATCATAAGGATTAAAATCCAAATTCATTTCAGACACAAATCTCAGCTCATCAACGTTATCAATATTGTCCCTGTGTGGACTCGGTGTGGGCTGTCGCGTTAGTGGTGCGGAAGATGTGGCTGTACCGCCGGCCACTGGACTCAGCTGTATGCCAACGGCTGTGACCGCTGCCGTCGCTGCAGCCGTAACTATAGTTGGTCTCACTGGCTCCACCTCCAGCTGCTTGATGCGACGCGGTCTATATGGTATACAGGTGCTGTTCCATATGCAACAATATTGCAAAACTGTCAGCATGATTGAAGCAAACAAACCTTCAGTCAGTCAACGAGCACAGCCAACCGGAGAATGCCTGGGCCCAGGCTGTGACTGCGGCAAGAAAAGCTGCTGCAGCTATTCACATTGACACTTGGCAGTTGAATTATCAGAATTATCAGAATTATATGGAAGATGTTAAAACACTTGTCTAGTGAGAGGCATAGCACAGCACATTCCATGCAGTGCTGGCTTTATCGATATATCAATGCCAACTGCCATGAATCATTGTTGGTTATTCATTGAACCATTTGCGGAATGTGCAAATGTTTCATTATCGTAATGCATTTCAAAAGAAAAGAATGGCTTGAACAAATCATTCAAGTATTCCGCATAGCATGAGAACTGCTGAAACAACAGCACAATTAAAACACAAAGATGTGGAAGTTAGTCGAGAAATGTGAGCCCAAATCAATTTCTTAGCTAATTTGCATGCAATGCCTGAGCTCCGACATGAGACGAACTTTTAAATTCTTTGTAATATTATTTCATTTTTCTTAGATTGTTAAGGACTATATGAAATTGCCTTGAATACCCATTGATAGCAGTCAAGTGAAAATAATTTAATTTGATTTAATTGAATTCAAACATAAATCATTTCAGCAACAATTTCTGCGTTCCACAAATGTTTAGAAATTATATTTAAATAGAAACCGATTAAATTTAAATAACTAATATAAAAATATTTATAATAATCATAAAAATAAATAATATAGTAATAAAATACAAATACAAAGAAATATTATATTCAATTTAGATATTTAGTTTAAAGCATATACAACGTATACAAATATTTGAATATTTTTTTTATTTATTAATATAAATTCAATAAGTATTGATTTATATTCTTTAAAATGATATATTAATAATATGGAAGTAATTATGATTACCCTTAAATTTAGATCTAAACCACTTATGCTATAAATTCTTTGTATATCCGAAGCTCTGGAAAATGGAACTCATAATAGATGGCTTTGCATAAGTTTATGCTAAACAATTCCAAACTCTACCAATTTCAATTCCATAGAAGACATAGCCAATATGAGAAAAAATGTGCATCTATTTCCTGATTGATAGATTATATAGATATATAAATGAAATTCAATAGAATATGTTGCTTAAATGCTGAAAATGTTTTTAAAAATGCATTAGAGAAGTTATTAAGCAGAGACTCAGATATGCAATGTGTAAAAAAGAAGCTAAAAATACAATTTGCATTTTGATTTAATTCTGTAAACAATTATAGAACAATTTCAGCAAGGAAAGCAATGTCAACTAACAAAAAAAACATTTAAGGGCCAACTCTTAAGAAACTTGTAAATTTCCTTTACAATTTCTATTGTTTTCATGTCGATAACTCTTTTAATTATTACTTTTTTAAATTTCTAATCATTTTATTCATGGGACATGCAGCAGGCAACAGCTGTTAGCCATATGCCAGAGATGCCAGGCAGGCAAATGTAACTATGTATGTATGTATGCATGTAGATATGTATGTGTGTGAGCTGGCAGCGAGCTTGCTTAGTGAACATTTAATTGTTGTTTACATTTGTGCTTTGGTTTATTTTGCAGCACTTTGTTGCTTTTGCTATGTGCCGCACGACGCTGCCCCCGGCCACCTGCTGCTGCTGCTAATGTAGATGGAGCTCGTCCTCTTTTTAATAAGACTCCAACCCATAAAAAACACAAATAACAACACATACACACACACACACACACAGTCACCCACACAGAAGTTGGGGTAAAAGCAAAAAAAAAAAGAGAGAAAAAATTGTTGAGCGAAAATTTACATTTTAATTTCTTTTAATTAAAAGGGAAACAAAAGGAAAAATGAATTCAAAACAACAAAAATAAAAACAACAAGAATTAAAAGAAAAACACGCTGCAAGATAATACATTGAAATGTTTTTTAGTTCTCGCCTTTTTCTACTTCATTCGCTTTTTTTTTTCTTTTATTTATATTGGCATTAGCATTTGGCATGCTCACGACGACAGCAGCTGTCAATACAGGTTGAAAGGATTCCTTTGTTTAAACACTTAAATGGCGCAGCTGAAGGTGGCACAGGACACGACGAGGACGTGCAGCACTTGCCGCTTCCTGGCAAACACACTCAAGTGTCCCTTGGCGCGAGTTTGCTTCAATTTGAATTTGAATTTGGATTTTCACATTTCGAATTGTCTTTGATGCCGAGCGCGCTCGCTTAGAATTTGTTTTTTTTCTCTCTCTCTCTCTCTTTTTTTTTTTTTTTTTGGTAATTGACTGAGCGATGTCAAAGCAAATTTTTATTGCGTGACGTTGAGAGTTGAGTTGCGAGTGAAAGCTGTCAGCAGTCGACGATTTTCTAGCTTTCAAGTTACTAACGAAATTAACTTGGCCTCAAGGCTCTTAAGTAAGCTTAAGCAAGAGCTAGGCAATATTTACTGTAGAGCTGAGAAGTTTTTCAAATAATAATTAAAATAAAATAATAAAAACTATAAATAAATAATAAATAAAATAAAAACAGTTTTTAAATAATAATTGAAAAAAAAATAATATAATAACTATAAATAAATAATAAATAAAATCAGTTTTAAGTAATAACTGAAAGAAAAAACTAATAAAAAATATAAATAAATAATAAGTAAAATTATATCAATACATTTCTATTAAAAAATTAATACAAAAATAAAAATTCCACTTTCTTTTTGTTTACAATATTTTTATAAAAATATTTTATGAAATATTTGTATTAAAATATTTTATAAAACATTTTTATTCAAATATTCTTATGAAATATTTTTATTAAAATATTTTTATGAAATATTTTATTTGAATATTTTTATTATAATATTTTTATGAAATATTTTTATTAAAATATTTTTATTAAAATTTTTTTATGAAATATTTCTTATGAAATATTTGTATTAAAATATTTGTATAAATATTATTATTCCATTTTTATATAAAATATTTTCATTACATGATTTTTATAAAATATTGTCTTTAAAAAAATGTTTATTAAAATATTAATTTATTGAAATATTTTTAAAAAATATTTTGAAAATCTTATTAAAATACTTTTATTAGAAATTTTTATTAAATTAATTTTCAAAAAAATATTTTTATTACATTTCCAAGCTTTCTGCACAAAATATGTATTTAAAAGTTCTGCAAATATATATGACAATTAAATTTACATTTTACATAACGTTTAACTTGGTTGCAATACTTTAACATAGTCTAACATTTAAAATGCCATACATACATTTACACACACACACAGACACATTTGCATTCTTCGGCTTGCCATGTTTATATGGCTCTTTGACGTTTGCTTCAACCCTTTAGCTGCGTAAGGTAAAAAATGTGAGCAGCGAAAGCAAATGGGCGCTGAGAGTTGACTATATATGTGTGGGTGTGTGTGCGTGTGTGTGTGTGTATGTGTGTTGATTTTTGAGAGCAACAAGCATTGCACTAAGCAAACATGAGAGCCGAGCCCACACAGCTTAAAGCCCAGAAATGAACCAAAACCCAACACGGCAATAAAAAGCAACAACAGCCGCAAACGGACAGCTTCATTAAGGCATGTGTGTGTGTGTGTGTGTGTGTGTGTGTAAGCGTATGAGTATGTGTCTGTATGGATAAACTTTTCAATTTCTTTTGCAATTTTCCATTTCACTTTGTATAGCTGTGGTGCCTCGACTGCTGCTGCTGCTGCTGCTGCTGCTGCTATTCCGTTCTATGGCTATGTCTGAGCACGAATAGAGTTTATTTATCTTACATTTTTCAACTGACCCACACAGCGAATTTTATTCAGCTTACACTCATTCCACATTCAGCTGGCAGCTATCAACAGCAGCAAGAGCAACTCCAGCTGCAGCTCTACCTGAAAACATTTTGCGCAAATTGAAGTATTTACGTTTTGGGTGCAGCTACAATGCGTGCCTGCCATTTTTATAGAGTACACGATATGTTTATATATAGTATATATATATCTATATATATGAATATTAGATGCATTTCAAATAGTTTCAAGTATTGCACGGCAGAGCTTATATAATTAATTATTGAGTTTCAATTAGAGTATTGTTTTTAGCTTTTTTGAGCATTTCAAATATATCTGAAATATTTATAAAATTTTGTAATATAATATATAAATTTTAATGAATGAATTAGTTGCACGTGTTATGAAATAGAAATCAATATAATAAAGTCTGAATTTGCAAGTTTAGATTGAAGTCGGTTCATTAAACATAATAACATCTTCTTTTAAAGCTTTTATTCATTAAAATATCAGTGATAATTGCCAAGGTTAAAGATATATTATAATTATATGCATATTAATATTTGAATATTACTAAAACAAATAAAGTTTTTAGCTGTTTTCCATAAACAAAATAAAAAAATAGAAAAATCAAAATCCAGTCATGAACGCAAAAGATTCTTTTCTTGATTTTTAGACTCTGTTCCCAAAAAGGGAAAAAGCGTCGATTAGGTTTGTGCAATGTACGTCTTGTTTATTCTATATACAAATTTATATTGCTGCTTGAATAAAACATATAGTTTCAGCTGCTTTCAAGCAAATATCAGAGATGAGCTCATGAATGAAGCTTATTTCAATGGAAGAGTATTTCGTGCTTGCATATTTTTTGTAATTTTCTTTTATATTTTTTTTTCTGCTTGCCTTTCCTAGTGTATTCCGTCTTGCATTTCAGGTTCATTTGCTGCATGTAAATGTGAGAGAGTGAGAGGAGGAGAGGGTCATGGAAGTAGAAAAAATAGTTTCAACTCGTTTTGCTGGGCTGAGCATAAGCATGCTGAGTGCGGTTACAGTGACTTGCAGTTGGGCGCCTGGGCCCAAGGATGAGGATAGCTGCTGCACCTGTCTGTCATCCAGCTGGCGCCCGAGTGCAGCCATTTGTCTCGTTGTGCCACCCGCGCGCATTGCTGCTGCTGCTGCTGCTGCTGCTGCTCAAACAAAACGTTGCGTAAGCGTTTGCCAATGTTCAATTGAGCTCCAGCTCAGTGGGGCTCTTACTCTCCCTCTCTCTCTCACTTACTTTCTGCTCTGCTCTGCTCTGAAGAACTATCGTTTACTGCCACATGTCTGCACGTTGTCTCCCTTATAGTTTTTTTCTTCCTCCCCCACAGTCAGTTTTTGTTGCAGCTTGCGAAAATTTACACAGACAAGGGATGGGGTGGAAAGGGGGAGACGAAGGGTGCTGCAGTTGCCCATCTTTGGCATTGGCATCCATTTGTTTCCGGAATTGCGGCGTGTTACGTTTCATTTTCAATTTTCATGCCATTTGCTTTGGCTTTTGTTTGCTGCGCTTTGCGCGGCTGTTGCCGCACTTTTAACTAGCCCAGGAGCGGTTCAGGCGCGATTCAGGCGCGTTTTTGAGGGCACAACAGCATGCGCCCGATCTGCCATTATATTAAGCTATTCGGCTAAGAAAATATAATCATAATAAAGCTGAAATTAAATAAAATGAAATGCCATGAAAGCAGCCAAAAATAAAGAGAGCGAAAATTGTGAAAAGGGAAAACATTTGCACTTGTTCAAAATGTAAACACAGCAACAACGACAACAACAACAATAACATGAATAAGAAGAAGACTCAGAAGCAAACGTAAAAAGAACAGTAACAGTTTACAGCGCTGGAGTCCATTAGCTACGCACCGAGCCCTTAGCCAGAGCAGATGAAACGGGGGGAATGAAAGCTATATTGCCATTAAATATTTACTTCGCGCTTCCATTTCTTTTACTTAGGCAGGCCCCACACAACTCCCCCCCAACCCCCCACCAAATGGTGGGTTAAAGGGAAATAGGCGAGAGGGCTTGCTGCTCAGAGTGAGCTGAGGTGATTCTGTAAGCGGCCTTTGGGCGCAAGCCAGATAAACATAACCGTTTCGTTTTATGTGCAACAATCATTGCTTTTGATTGCCACACTGATGGCCAGAGTTGGCAACGGAGAACTGCGAACTGAGAGCGACTGCCTCAAGTTTGCAGCATTTTGGGGCTGAGGTGTTGTTGCTGGTATTGGCCAGAAAGGTGTAAAATGCCGCATTGCTTACATTTTTTATGTCTTCAGCTGCTGGCAGCCGGTGGTGGGCGTAAGCGTTGACGTGTCGCCTATACTGTTTCCCGGTTATTGTGCCGTTCTCATGATTGAAACTCATTTTTGGCCAGCTGCCAGTCACATGGCTGCCCAGCTGCCCAATTGATTGTGGCAGCGACTCATTGAGGCAATTGTTGCTGCCAGCCAGGCAGACAGACAGACAGTCAGCCAGCCAGATTGCTTGTGATAGGCCTATTAGTTAGCATCAACTCGCAAGTGGGCAGCACTTCTTGCTAGCTACAATCCCGTCCACTCTCCGTCCAGTCAGCATATCAATTATGGCAATAACGTTGTGTAGCTGTTTCGTGTGTGCTTGTTGGATTTGTCATAAGCTGTCACGTTACGTTACATGTTACGTGCAATACGTGTTCGTTTGTTTTCTCTCTCTCTCTCTCTCTCGAAAGCAAACAACGTTGAGTGTTGCAATATGTCAGCATTTACTTCACAAACTTGACAAAACATATCGTTAAAGTTCACGTAACGTAATACATTACGTTTACCAACTTTTTAAAGAGAAATAATATGTTCAATTATTCAATTTGTATGCATATAAATTACGTTAAATATGCATTTTCTTATAACGTAATAGACACGTAATATGAGCGTAAAATAACAAATACGTAAAGTAGCAAATATGTCCAAAGTATGACATAAATGTAAAACTCACATAACGCAAAAATTATTTAATATAGAAATCATGTTGCATAGCAATCACGTAACGTAGCAATTACGTATCTAAGCAATGACGTAACAAATAAATTCTGCACAACTAGAATTACGTAATAAAGGAACTCTAATATAGGTATTTCGAAATGAAGAAAATACATAAGACCTAATTACGTCAAGAAGTAACTACGTAATTTAGAATTACGTAACGTTGCAATTACGTAACTTGAAAAATACGTAATGTGTAAATTACGTAACTCAGTAATTACGTAACTCATAGGTTACGTAACTTAACAATTACGAAATGTATACATTACGTAACTTAGCAGTTACGTAACTTAACAATTACGAAATTTATACATTACGTAACTTTGCAATTACGTAACATATAAATTACGTAACTTGGCAATCACGTTGCTTGGCAATTACGTGACGTAGAAATTACACAACTTAGTAATTACGTAACGCATAAATTACGTAACTTATTAAATACGTAGCACAGAAATTACGTTACGTGTCAAGTACGCAATATGCTAATAGCTATCTAACGCAGTATTAATTGAATGTAGATTATGTCATTACGTTACGTCATCTGTGCGCTATTTCAATTTGTTCAACAATTAAATTTCCATTAACAAAGTCTTTTTCAAATTAGTCTCGCAAGTAATTACGACATGTCTTGCAACGTAATATTATGTTAGATACGTCTTTTGCTTAAGTGAATCCGCATTAAGTTTTATGACTTTGACGTGAGTTTGTCCCGGAATGTGCAAGCATTTAAGTGACGTATCGCAGCGTTTTTGCAGCTTTAGTCTAAGAAGAGGGTTTTAGCAGCTAATTGGTTACGCCAGCTGTCAAAAAGATAGCCAAATTGATGAGCATCAAAATAATGGCGATCAAGTGACAAAGCTCAACGTGCGCCACCTTCAGATGCTCTAACCCTAGCGCTGTTGGCCAAGTTGTAGCAACTTTAATGAAATTTCCTGCATATTAAGCGAAAACTTCCGTTCGAGCCAGGCGCTAGGGAATTGAAGTGAGAGGGGATAGGGAAGAGGAGATAGGGGCAGGGGCAACGACAGAGGCAGGAGCAGGAGCAGGAGCAGTGACAGAGCCAGGAGTAGTCGTGCTGACTCACACACACACACATACAAAAGCAAAGGAAAATCTACCAAGACGATATCGCAAACCAGGTCCGAGCGCGCAAGTCGCCAACTGCCAGGAGCAGCCAAAGTAATCGCTGGCCATGTCGTGAGTTTGCTGCGTTGGCTTCCTTTTTAATTTCCGTTTTTATGTATTTGCCCGCTGGCTGTGTGGGCGGGAGTCGCGAGGTCCGCTGGCTGTTAGCAGCATTTTTGTCTCTTTGTATTCACTGTGCGTATTTGCAACACCTTTTGCCCAGCTCCAGTCCCAGTCCCAGTCCCAGTCCCAGCCCCAGCCCAGAGCTGATGTTGCAAATTAGAAGCCGCCAGCAGCTCGGCGCCGATGATAAGCATAAAATTATCGACACAAAAGGCAAAATTTGCGTAATAAAATTTTTAATTAAGTGTCCTTCTATACCCTAGCGTAAATGCATGAGAAGTTGCAAAGATCTCGAAGGAAGTTCTAGATCGTAAGATAAAAAAAATTTGTAGCCAAACGAACTTAGTTCCTGAAAGGCATTTGGCATTTGGAATTCTGTTAAATCTAAACTGACTTGGCTATCATCTCAAAGGCAAACATTTACCTATCGACCACTTTACAGGGTATTCTCTTAGTTATAGTCAAAGCATTGGCATGCCGCAACCGAGTGTCATTGTCAGCGATGTCGACGCTTCGGACAAACGCTGCTGGCTTTGGCAGAGCGGCGACGACAGTGTTTCATCACACCGAAAGTGACAGAGTGCGAGCGAGATGGAGCGAGCATGAGACAGCACGAGGCGAGGCTATCATTGCGCGTAAATTTATGCAAATCGGTTTGTGCCCCGCACTGGCATCGGTGTCTCTGCGCGCTTTGGCACCGAATTAAAAGTAAAGTCCTTCAAATGCAAACACATAAAAGCGTAATCGAAACGACAGAGCAGCGCAGCGATTAACGCTTTTAATGAGTACTAACTCGCCTATGCAATTATGAGATATCTGACAGAGACAGAGAGAGAGAAAGCGAGTTTGAATGAGTGTGAAAGAGACAGACTGGGAGAGAGAGAGAGAGAGAGAGAGGAGCGAGAGAGCTAGCGAGCTTGGAGCTAAGGCGGCGCGTGCAGAAGGATAAGTTTAGAAACGTGATGGAGTTGCCAGCCTGATTCTGTAAGTGGACTGGGAAATTAAATGCCAAACTCGAACGAAGAGTGACAGAGAGAGAAAGAGAGAGAGAGAGAGAGATATAAAGATTTAGTTTAGAAAGCAAATTTTAATACTGAACCACAGCACAATTGGGCGAAATGAAATTATTAGAAACAAAGTGCAAGGATTTTCGTTCTTAATATATTTGATTACCTAAAGATTATCTGATGTAGTATATAAGAAAACTTAAGGAAAAACTTTATTTGTGCATTTCAAGACTAGATACCTTGAAGAGCATGTGAAATCTATCAAGTAACGTAACTTAGCTCAAAATGATAGAAGTTATTAGCTATTAGAAGTATTTAGCCAAGCTTTTACCTTGGTTGAGGATGATGATGATATTTGAAGAGCTAATCAGTGAATGTATTACGTATGCTATGCTTTCGTTTACTCTTTTCAGCTGCATGAGAGGCTAATGCACTGCAATCAATTTAAGTGCCTGCCTGGCCAGCAGTGTCCTAGGGCTCAGCGCTTGGCTCAAGTCAGCGCCAGACAACTGTCAGGGACTCGAAGCTGCAAATCTTTGGACCTGAACATTTGTCACACCTTGCCCGGTGCACAAAAGGAGAGTGAGAGAGGCAGAAGTGAGACAGTTGAAGTTGCAGTTAATTTATACACAGACAGCTGGACCCGAGCTTTGTGAAAAGGTTGTCTGTCGGACATGTTGGCTGGGGCCAAAGCGCTAAAGCCAACGCTAAAGTAGCAGCTGGAAAATTTATGCGCGGCCGTTTCAAGTCAATAAGCGCATTTGTCTTGCCAACGGAATTTGCTACGAAATTTATTTAATTCACTTACACACACGTTTACGTTCGCAGGACGACTAGGCACAAGCCTTGCTGTTTAATGTTCGACTAGATAGCAAGGATGGCGCGCGTATACGAGAAAAGTCAACGATGAATAAAAGAGAGAAAGAAACAATGAAAAGAATAATTGACTAAAGCATATGGAGATATCTGTATAGGTATAGTCATATATATAGTAATATATATATATATATATAATAAAATCTATGAGTAATAGAAGCAACACTTGGAATTGGATTTAAAAGAGCGCAAATGTTGCTCTGACTTCGCTCATTGTCCCCTAAGCTCATTGTTCCCCCAGCTTGCTCTCTCCCCTTTCTAGGCACAGCCCCTGTACTCGTTCCCTCTGTGATCACTTAGTAAGCTTATAGATCTGCATGGAGTATATGCATATGAATACGTATTGTGTCTCATAGCATTCAGCATTCATCAGTGCAATGAGTGTGAATAAACAAATGAGAATGAAACATTTTGCAAAGCCAAAAACTGACGAATTACTCAGCCACACAATCATAAGAAATGCACGAGAAAAACAAAGCCAAAGTCGAGGCTAAAGAGCTGAAGCGAAGCGTGGCTATCTTTTAACAATTAAATATGACAAAGCCAAGCTTTGAATGCAAATGTACATATATAAATTGGGGGCAGAGGGGGCGTGGCATCCAAAATCTGAAAACTACAAAATCTGCGTATCCATAATATCTATCCAAATTTATAAAGTTGAAGTCTCTAGGTTTTAGCTAGAGAGGTGTAGAAGTTATACCCAAAAAACGGAAACGAATTTTCGATTTGTTATCGATAATTTGGAAATGGGACGAGTTATCGAAAAAAACAGTAAACTCGTATTGCGTAGCTAACATACGAGTGTTCATGTGAAATTTCAGCTCTCTAGCTTTTGTAGTTTTCGAAATCTCGACGTTCATACGGACAGACGGACAGGGCTCAATCAACTGATTTTTTTATGCTGATCAAGAATATATATGTATTTGCTTTATAGGGTGTGCGTCGTCTCCTTCTGCCTGTTACATACATTTCACAAAACCATTATACCCTGAATTCCCATTTTCGATGGGTTCAGGGTATAAAAAAAAAAGAAATATTGCTCAGTCGCATAATATGTATATATATATTTTAGATATTTCAATATACTTGAATAAGATAAAAGTGGAATCATAAAATTAGTTGAGCATTGCAGAGCTTTAGGCAACAATCAGCTGATGGCATTCTCATAGTCAAAACGCTGTTGCATTGTAATCTACAAAAACTCTCCTCCTCATTTGCCTATCAAATTACATATCCAAAAATAAGATAAAATTGAGAGAGAGAGAGAGAGAGAGAGAGTGAGAGGGAGACAGAGAGAGGGAGCGCTAGCTCAACTCGTTCCAGCTGGCAAACGTCTTGAGGCATTATTTAAAATTCAATCAAATGGCAATTGCTGTGGGGTCGCTCTGGCTGTCTGGCTGGCTGGCTGACTGGCTAACTCTGGTGCAGGAATAAATGTAGCCAAGGCAAATTTGATTTTTAGCTACTCTAGTCCAGAGAGATGCAGCCACAGCCATAGCCAAAGCCAAAGCCATAGCCATGGCCATGGCCAGGGGCATAAAAAGCTACGATTATTAAACAAGACCTGGACTGGTGGAGAGGTGGATGAGAGAGAGAGGGAGAGAGAGTGGGAGAGTGAAGGCGCTGGCAACCTGCCTGTAAATCCCATGTTATGGCTCTTATGATGATTATGATGATGATTATTACTAACTACGCTTACACTAGACTACAAAACATTACATTTATTGTTATGTTTATGCACTGACTAGCACAAGAATAATAAAAAAACTGAAAAAATAAAAGAGAACTAAGCAACAACAGATGAGAGAGCACAAAATCGGAATTTAGAAAGTTCAGCTAATAGACT
Organism: Drosophila antonietae; assembly: GCA_030914385.1. NCBI lineage: Eukaryota > Metazoa > Arthropoda > Insecta > Diptera > Drosophilidae > Drosophila > Drosophila antonietae. Next base: position 2,729 of record JAUESO010000498.1, on the reverse strand, counting down.
GTGATATGTTAGGGAGGTATAAAGAGCTATGAGAAGATATATGAAGGTATATAGATGGATAGATATATAGATAGATAGATAGATAGATAGATAGATAGATAGATAGATATATCGATATATAGATAGATATATCGATACATAGATAGATAGATAGATATATTGATATATAGATAGATAGATAGATATATTGATATATAGATAGATAGATAGATATATTGATATATAGATAGATAGATAGATAGATAGATAGATATAGATAGATATATCGATACATAGATAGATAGATAGATAGATAGATAGATAGATATATCGATACATAGATAGATATATAGATAGATACATTTATATATAGATAGATAGATATATTTACATACAGATAGATAGATATAAAGATAGATAGATATATAGATTATCTAGATATATAGATATATACTTTCTTTTTACGGGCATAAACTTTGCTTACGAAATCTTCCTATTTTTGCTCAGTGCAACAAAATCTGTTGATTTTTGAGCAGTCATTGAAAAGTAATGCAAATATATGTATATATTTATATAATATATATATTAACTGTGATTCGGCAATGCAAATGCCAGAACGTGGCACAATTGCCACGTTGCCAACTGTGTGTGGGGCAAGGGGCAGTGGGGCATGTGGCAAAAATAACAACCGCATAACAAATCCCACGTAACAAATACAAAAATCTGGCCATGAGGGTGGCAACTCTGGCTAAAACTTTCTGCTCATGGCATGACCAATGATTTTGCTGCTGCCATTGTTTTATGTTTTTTTTTTATTTTTTTTATTTTTGTTTTTCTCTACTCAATTCAGCAATTGAAGAAGGACTGGGCTGGCCTGGGCTGTGGGGGGCGTGGCAGCATCAACAACAACAAGAGCAGGAGCAGGAGCAGGAACAACGCGCTCAACTGTTTTTGTTATCTTACGCTTCGATTATTTTGCGTTAGTCGTTGTAGAAAATTAGCTAAATTGCTTATGGCAACGCACGTAGCGAACGCCGGAAAATGCCAACCCACCTGCCCCCATCGAACTTTACTCCCTCCTCCCCATGTCACACATTCCATCTCCCTCTCTCTCTCTCTCTAATTCTCAGCACAATGGCAGTCGCCTGCGTATTGTTTGGCTGGTTTTTTGGCTACGGCAAACGCTTCTGAGGTTTCTGTTTCTGTTTCTGCTGCTGTTTTTGCCGCTGCTGTTTTGTAATTGTTAATCACAGAAACGTTAAGTGTGTCTGTGTGTGTGTGTGTGTGTGTTGCTTTGCTACTAGCTGCTGCCTGCTAAGCTTTTTGGGGTTTTGTTGTCAGCACACGAAATTTCCATAGAGCGCATTCGCATTCGCATTCGCATTTGCATTCGCTTTTTCGCTCGACAATTTTTGCGCTATTGTTTCGTCGTTTTTGTGGCCCATTGACTAAGCTGAGTGGGTGTAGGTGTAGGTGTGTGTAGGTGTAAGTGTGTGTGTGTGTGTATGTGAGTGGGCGAGGCTAAACATTTGCAAATCTGTTGTCTCCCCGTCGTTGTGGTACGTGCAGGTAACGCATAATTAGGAAAATTTCTAGACTTGCGTTTCATTGTTGCCGGAATTGGAAAACAAACAAACAACAACAACAATAACAACAGCAGCAACAACAACAGCAGCAGCAAGAGATCAACGAACAGGAAATAATTTTACTGTTGGTTTTTCTATTTCCACTAACTTGGCTAATGATTGAATTGCTTCTTTGAACAGCAAAATTTTCGAACGCTTTACACTTGTAACTTTAAGCTGAGTCACAATTGAATTTAGCTTATGGAATAGAAATGAAAATTGCAAATGAGTTTGGATGAAAATGAAAAACTATTTGTTTAAATTTATATTAAATTTCTTTATGGAAAATGTTTTAGTTTGTAATGAAAATAATTTTTTGGTCTTGCTTAAGTTAACTTAAATTTAATAAAGTATTTCTGTGAACATAATTCATATTATTTTTATTATTTATTTTTATTTATTTTATTTTAATTCATTTTATTTTTATATCTCTAGGTACTGCAGCTACTAGAAGTGCTAGCAGACTCTGCTGCCTTCATTCTTAGCACTGCCAAAAATTGTATAAATGCCAATATTTTAAGCTTTTTTGCCTACAGTGCACTGGATCATGATTTAAAAGCTATAAAAAGTCACCTAAGCGTCGCCTGTAGCTTGTGTAGCCTAACATTGCTTCAGAGCCTCAGCTATGTTTTTTTTTTTTTTTTTTTTTTTTTTTTTTTTTTTTTTTATTATATTATGTTTTAAAATTGATTTCAATTTATTTATTATATATTTTTTTTATTTTCTAAAATCTTTTTTTTTATATTTTATTTATAAATATATATTTTTTTATAATAAAAAAATTTTTTTTTAAATATTTTTATTTTGGTATATTTTTTTAATATTCTCAAAATTTATTGCTTGTATTTCTATAAATATTTAATTAAAAAAAAAAAAAAAATAGTTTCTTTATATTTTTTTATGTAAATTAAGTTGCATAAAAACTAACTGCATATAAATCACTTAATGATCATCATTAAATAAATTAAATACAATTTTAGAGCTCAATTTCTTAGCTTTGCTTTGCAGAGATTAAAACTTAAACCGAATCCTCAACTTTTACACCTCCAGCTTCTTGTAACTAAATGCTCCAGCACTTCTTTAATAAAGACTTACCTATGTATATAGTATATTTGATTGAATAAT
>JAUESO010000497.1:0-23743 GCA_030914385.1 Drosophila antonietae | reverse complement strand
CTTTAATTTGGTAGCCAAACAATGCGAGTTTGTATCTCTCGTATACTTATGTCTGTTCAGTCTGATCAGTTGCCAGTGCAAGCGGCCCTTTCCATTAGTCCGCTTTCCCCTTTCCACTTTTCCCGTTTTCCGCTTTCCACTTTTCCGCTTTTGCCATTATTTTGTTTCGTTTGTGTTGCTTTGGATATTTGTTGTTTTTCTTTTTAGTTTCTTGTTTAACTTGTTGTACAATGTTTTGTAGTTTTTTGCGTAATGCCAAACTTTTAGCCAGGCATCTGGCGTTCGCTGCATTGTTTTGCCAAATGTTCTTTTTTCATTTGCTGCCAGAAGGCAAAGAGTACACACACAACATGAATATTAAGATATTTGTATATGTATGTATCTATTTGAATAGATAGTCAGTTGCATAGTTACTCAGTTACTTATTTACTGTCCGCAGCAGCAGCAGCAGCAGCAATTTTGTAGATTTGGCTAGCCTCAAGCTAAAGCATTGCTTTAAAAGAACTTTATATGAACAATTTTGCTGGCATATTTTATTTTATTTTATTTTTTTCTTATTCTAGTTTTCTTTGTGCAAAATTGAAATGAAAGTAAGAACTTATCAAAAATAACTAGCAACTATGATCTATTTTGGTACGCGTAAAGCTTAAGAAATTCGAAAATTTTATATTTTATATTACATTTTATATTTGATTTCGTTAAAAAATTTATAAAATAAATAAATAACAAAGTAAATCATAATACAAAATATAAAATAAATAAAAATGAGTAAACAATAAATAAATCATTAAACAAAAGTAAAATAAAATAATAAAAATTAAATAAATAATAAAGTGAATCATAATACAAAAAAAAAATAAATAAATAAATAAAATTAAATAAAAAATAAATAAAAAAAACCCTTTTTTCTGATTCAGCTTTTCTGCCGCCTTAAAGCGATTTTTTTTTAACATATGTAGCATATTTCACAAATTTCTTTGAGAACTCTTGAAACTCGTTTTTGATTTGAATATCACGTATTTAGCTTTTGTGAACTCTTGGTTATTCAGTAGGATCACATGTGAATACGACTCGTATTAAATGGATGTTCAAGTGAAAATTATTCAGTCCTTCAAGTGGCAATCCATGAAAGCCTCAACGAGCTGTTGATTGACTGAATGTTGAGACCAAAAGTGCCAGCGACAGGCGGTGCACAATGCGGCTAAGACAAAGCGCCAATGGAAAGCACTCGGCACTCGGCACTCAAGCACAATTCCCCTCCACTCACTGCTCCTCTCCAATTGTCTGTCTGTGTCCCGGTCACGATGTTGAAGCCCAGACTCTTCTCAAGTCAATGAATGAAAATTTCCTACGTAGCAGAGATTGATGACGCACTTGAAACGATGCCATGAGCATCAGCTTCTGGACCAGCTGCAGCTGCTGCCTAGATTCGATTACTTCGACTCGCTCTCGTACTGCCATACTCGTTTATATATTCAGATAGTCTAACTAGTCAGATATATATGGCTGGTGTAAGTGCTTCAGTGCTTGCGAGTTGATTAACCATCAGCAGCTGAATGGCCTTTTCCCCAGACTTTGTCCTCAGTGCATCGCACTTAACCAGCATTTTGTTATTTTGACATCGAGCACATGGCCAGTGAGTTGGCCAAGTTGGCTTGAATGTTATTACCGGAATGTGCACAAGTGCGGCCAAGTAAAAAATTTGCATACCAGGCAAAGTGGTTGACAAAAAAAAATATAACAAAAAAAAATGAAGGGAATAAAAGCAACCAACGAAAATGTTCATCGTTAAAGGCGCTGCAAGTGGCAACGATGCCCATTCGACTGTTGGCCATAAAAATGCCTCAACGACGTGATATATACTCTCCTGTTAAATATACATATTTATATCTATATATATGTATATATATGTGTGTGTGTGCGTGTCTATATGTTTGGCTGCCTCTGCTGAAAGCTTTTTCCCCCAGCGTGGCATTTGTATTGTACATTCTTTTATATATATATATATATATATATATATATATACTTTTTATTTTTACTCGAGCAATTTCTTTGAAATTAATTCTCTTGGTTTTGTAATTTTCATCCAGTTTTACCTCGTGCTTAGGCAATTTTATTGTCATGCAGCAAAAGTGAAGCTGGAAGCTGCAATTTATCTAATTTAAGTAGAAATTGCAGTGGATTTTCTCTCTTCTAAAGCAACTATTTCTCTAGGTCACTTGGGACTTCTCTAGCAATTTGTTTTCTCTTTTATATTATAATTATTTTTGCTCTTATTTACTTGAACTACTCTTCTCTGTATTATCTCTGTATTTTTTCTCTCTCTCTCTTTGACTCTTTTCTGTCTCTGTTTGTCTGTCTACTCTTTTCGATATTATCTATATCTCTCCTTAACCCTCGTAGTCTGTGCCAACGTCTTTTCTAATCTCTCATAATTTGTCTCTTTTCATTTGTGTATCTCTAGAGATTCCCCCTGTATCTTTCTCTGTATATCACACACTCTCTCTCTCCCTCTTTATCGCTACATTTTTCATTTTATTATATTTCTATCTCCCTATATTTTTCATATTTTCCCCAAAAAAACATTTTTATCATTGACAATGGAAACTCCCGGAGATTAATTTGAATATATTTGTCCATCACAGTCAAAACACATAAATTATTTCATTCGCAACTATTTATTATTTCAAATTACGCGAAAATCTAAAACTTTGACAATAGAAAGTGAAAAGCATTTTTCTCTTTTTGTTCCTCAAAGAACCATTTGTCAGCTTCGCATCTATGGCTGACTGCCATTATTTGTACCACAACTTTTGCTCATGTTTCACTGACTATCAATCAGCACAATCTAAGACAACAAAAGTTTTTGCTCTCCGAATCGCTCGCAGCGTCCCTTGAGCCCAAATTGTTGGTAAGCAATAAACATTCGCTCATGTTTAATGTGGGCTGACTGTGGAATTTCTTTTAAATTCAGGCCAAAGAACATGGGACGTAGCTGTCGAAGCAGCTGTCATATTTACATATCTGTGGTGTCTCTCACATTATTTGGCATTTGATACTGAGAATGCTCTCTCTTGTATATATTAAATTAATGGAATGTCGATGTGGAAGTTGAAGCCGTTTATATGACTTTACTTTGCCGTTTATTGAATCTATGACATCTCACACTCGGCTCGACAGTTGTTGCCAAAAGCTGTGGCATCCCAAAAGACCTTGATAGACCTCGACATGAATTGAATTTTCAAATCGAATTTAAATATGAATTACAGAGCACGAGTGTTGAAAACGACATATTGTATAACAAGTTGAGTCAAATATTGAGTCAAGAAATTTTTGTATATTATAATTTACGTTGAATTTGTTTTGAATATTTTTTGATAATCAACATTAATAGTATTTTTGTAATTTAATTTTTTTGTTATCTACTTTTTATTTTAATTTAATTTATTATATTTGTATACATATATATTTATATATTTTTGTAAATATATGTTATTTATTAAATATTGAATATGTTAATTAAATAGTGTTTTGGTGGAAATATTTATTTTTTATTTTTTCATTATTTATTTATGTATATATTTTTTTTTACTATTTAAAAAATATTATATTTGTTATATTTTAATATTGTTTTATTTTTCAAGTGATATTTATATAATTTGTATAATATTTTGCGTTTTTAATAATACAAAAAATTTTGTATTTTTATTTGTTATATGTACCAAAATGTAAACATATTGTATGTTATATAAATATTAATAACATTCTTTGTAGATTTTTAATAAAAAACGTATATTTATTTATATTTTTAATTTAGGGAACTTTTTCATTCATTTAAAAATATTTATCAATTAAAAAAACAAAATTTTTAAAAATATTTTTAAAAAGGAAAATAATTTTTCAGGATCTTAAAAGATGCGCACTATACAAATTAGATTCACATAATATATAGATGAAAATATAATCATCTTTATCAATAAGCATTAATTGAATACGCTTCCACGAAAAAGGTGTATATTATGTTGGTATTTTTTTAGTATCTCATTTAGTCAAATTAGTCATACGGGACTACAATAACCCCTTTGTGGTCTTCGGCTTCTATAAGTTCTGCCTTTATAAACAGAAAAAAAATTTGTTTCTTTAGTCTTCATTTATTCTCAAAACTCCAAAAAGTATGCAACAAAAACGAATACAAATTTTGATATAATTGGCTACGATAAATAAGGTTTTGTGTGTAGTACGAATGCGAACACTTTTCTTTGCAATCATAGGCATAATTTTAAATTATTATAAGTAAGTTTAGGATTCTTAAAGTACCAACAAAATAACAATTATTCACGTTAAAATGTTAAATAAAACATTTTTGTTACCTAATTATTTAGTTTTTTACGATACTCTTACTATATTTGCTGAAGCCCAAATGAATTTCAAATTAATTTTGTTCTGCTTAAAATGCGCACCTGTATCACATAAAGTTGCGTTGACATAGTAAAAATTTTATGCTGAGCTTAACAATTTAAGCACATAAATGATAATGTCCATTGCAAGAGTATAGTAAGAGCTCTTGACCCACATATTTTATGCAATGCACTCATATCTCTAAGCACACACACATAGCACTCTAGGCTAAAAACCCAATTTGGGTTTGCGCATTACTTAACAAAAATGAAAAAAGAAAAACCTAAACTAATGCAGCATTTCACATTTATTCCCTCTTTTTGCAGTCAAAGGATATGCAAAGCAAACCAAAAGGACGTGAAGCAGCTGCAGCCAGCGGGCTTTAGGGGACTTAACTCTAATTAAAAAGCATTTCGCGTTTGTGTCTTTGAATTGAAAATAATAATAAAAAAATATATATAATTTTAATAACAAATTAACATTAATTCAACAATGTGTTTATGTGTTTCATATGTGCGTGTTAAATGATTAAGGGATTTGTGAATTCAACTCCTTAAATAGTGTTTGTGTCAAGTGCTCATAATTTTGGGTATGCGGCTGCTGTTACCACAACTGTTGCACGCAACATGGATGGCGAAAATCGGATTATATTAAATGTGGGCGGCATTAGGTGAGTGCATTATAACTATATTTCGATTATATATATTATATTTTAAGCAATTGCTTTCATACAAAAATATATATTTATGAAAGTTAAGTTTCTTCTTCCTTATTCATGTTCTCATTCTTTACTTCCAATTATCAGCAAACATTTTCTACTAAAATTTTCAGCCATGTTCTATAAATCTATATAATCTATATTTAATTTACCTCAAAATAGAGAGAGCTTACACGTACATTAAAGTGGCACAAATTTTGCAGATAATTTTCGCAATGCGGTTACGTAAAGCATATTAAATTTTATTGCTACCAATATACATGTCACTTGGTGCATGTTTTTTATATTCTGCTAACCGCATTGTTAAATTAACTACATTGATTTTGCGCATATCTGCATATTTTTTTGATTGTGTTCAGTTGAGAAAACAACAAACCACAAATTGTTACAAAAAATTAAGTGGGATGTGTAAATCGGATTGCGGAATCATTAGAGTAGAAATATATAAAAAAAAAAAAAAAAAACATACATATATAATAGTGAATGAATTTACAATTACCAAGGAGTATATAAAACGTTGTTGGTCCAATTTAATTCGAATTCTAATTGATCTATTTTTATATTCATTTTTTTTTAGTTTTCTACCTTAATATATATGTCTCTTAAATCATTTTGGTTCAATTTTAAAATATCTCATTTAAAATTTGAATTCGAATATACAATAATACAATATATTAGAATATACATTAAAAATTTGAATTCAAATATACAATATATCGACCCGGTCTTTTAAGAAATAAATATTTTTGAAAAATACTTATATTATACGTCTGTGGGTTGTAAAATTAACAAAATGAAGTTTTAAAAATATATATTTTCAATAATATTCTAAATATACATTTCTTGTTAAAATAATAAATATAAATTAATTAAGTAACAAAAAATGATATTTCTAGAAATTTAAAAAATCGAATACAAAAATATTAATAATTAATTATTCTTTTATTTATTTATTTTTCTAAAAATTATTTATCTATATATTCATTTTTAATTTTATGATGACTTTAATACATTTACTATTTACGAAATAGTTTTTTTTATATAATATATGTTATATTTCTATATATTATGTTGCATACAAATTTGTAGAATAAAGATATCAAAAAGTTAACTAAAGTGAAACCCAGTTTGTAGCTAAAATAAAAATATATTAACATAAAACATAAAAAAATATATAAAATACATTTATAACCAGATTAAGATAAGTCACTAGAATAAGATAAACAATATACTCGCTTTACCGCAAACACAAACAGATCATAAAATTTTATCTTCTAAAGTTTTGCACGAGCTTCAAAACTACTTCAGCTATGCTCAGGCTAAAAATGCTTTAGCTTAGGCTTCATATCAAAATGGCTCAACTCAACTCAACTCAACTCTCACATATAATATATAAATACAGACATATATATGTATAGTTTTTTTTTTTATTTTTATTGCAATATTGATTTACACATGAAAATCGCTTCACGTTGCGTTTCTTTTTTTCCGGCCCAAGTGGAACATGCTGCGAAGAGTACTAAGTACTCTGTGTGTGTGTGTGTGTGTGAGTGTGAGTAGAGGGGGTAAGTGCTGCAATATGTATGTATATGTCACACTACTCGAATGTTTGTTCAAGCATTGTGCAAAACTTTGCGACTGCATAGGGAGAGAATCTATTTGTGTAAGTGTAAGTATATATATATATATGTGTGTGTGTGTATACGTGTCTGGGACTTCTGGCTGTTACACCGTGACATAAGGGTGGGAGGTGAGCCGCATGCTTTTTGTAGCATACTTATGCGGGTCAGAGCTGCCCGACTCTTTTGCCTGAGCTACATGGCATCATGCTGTCACATCACAGATGTTTTTAGCACAAATACAAACACACACACACACATACACTCACTCACACATGTACAGCGCAACTCAGTTACATGGCCGAGCTAGTTCTTTTGTGTGTATATTTTTCGCTAAATATTGTTTGATATTTGTTAAACTTTCACATTGAATAAAAGTTTTCGCTTTAAACTAAACGGAAGGGCAGTCACAACTGTGATGTGACTGGGTGTGTATGTGTATATGTATGTATGTATGTGTGTATTCATCATGCTCTTATAAAAATGGTATATTTATTTCGTTTTGATTTTTTGACTTACTTCTGCTGTTGGTGACACTCAGAAATCTGATATTATTAGTTTAGCAGCTTCTGCACACGCTTGTTAATAAAAGGGTAGATTGCCCAATTGCGATCCCGTGGGGTCAATCGTGAACTTGCATTAGCAACAAAGCTTGAGGCAGTTGCGTTGTAAACTTATACATAAAATGAAAATTTTGCTTGGACAATATTAAAAAAAGGAAAAATTTAATGAAAGCAAACAACTTTTTCAAAAATTAATTAACAAACTATTTGGATGTTTATTTTCAAAAAATATGTAGGTAATATGAAAAATTTAATTAATAAAAATAATATTAATATATAATTAATAAAAAAAGTCAATTAAATAAAACTATTTATATTTCAAGTAATTTATAATATAATAATATAATATAATAAAATACAAAATAAAGCATATTGATTTAAGCAAACACATAATATTAATATTATTTTTTAAACATATAACATATAAAATATAATAAAAATACAATAATTTAGGTTTGCTTACATTTTGAATTATTTTTAACAAAATATTTTTAAAATATATTAAAAAATAAAACATATATATATTGGTAGAACAAAAATATTTAAAAATATTGATTTATTTTTATAATATTCAAGAAACTATGAATAAAATTAATAATTAGAATAATAAATTAGAATATATAAAGTTGCAGAAAATGTATTTTATATTATTTATTACACTTAAATAATAAATAGGAACTTTAAATAAATAATAAATTTCATAAGTAAATCAAATTTTATATAAGAGTTTGAAAAATTGTTAAATAAATGATATAATTTTTTAAATTAATTTAGCTTTAGTTTACATTACTGAGTGCATAGTATAAAGGGAACCTAATGTAAACTAAAGCTAATTTAATTTTTAAAAATTTATATAATTTATTAAACAATTTTTCTGATACATCTTTCCTTTATACTATGCACTCAGAGTTCAGTTGTCCTTGACTTAAACTTTTACATTTACCTGTATTTATATATATTTATACATATTTATTTTATTACTCTTGCCCTTAGTTGTATTTATATTTATATATATATGTATTTATTATAATTTGTATTTTTCTTTACAGCTTTTCATTATAAGCTACCATAGACCTTGTTTCAGTTCAGAGCACTTAATCGCTTAGCCATGGGCAGTAAAAGCGTATTTAATCAAGCTTTATTTTTTTATATTTATTTTTTATTTTGTGATTTGTCTGCAAACTTTCACTTAATCATCATACGAAAATAATTCTGTTCCTTCTTTTCCACTCTCAGTATTTTTTTTTCTTTTTTTTTTATATTTCTTTCTTTTTTTTTTTTTTTTTTTTTTTTTTTTTTTTGTCATACAAAAATAATTCTGGTTTTTGTCATTCGAATTGTGGCTGTCAGTAAGTCTCAGTGTTGGGATGCGTGATTCTTATCATTGTGATTACGTGCTGCTCTCTTTGTCATAAAAAAAAAAAGAAGCGCACAGTCAATGGGCGGTTGCTTTGTGGGCGTGCACTGGAGTGGGAGTGCGAGTGGTAATGGGCGCGGCAGAGGTAGTTGGGTGTTGGTAGAAGGTTGAAAAGGCATACATGATGGGCGCTCCATTGCTTCGCTCATCAACGCAGACAATTGCGCTCTGATTGTATCTGTGATACAGCAGACACACACACACATATACACACACATGCAGGCAATAAAGTTTCTGCTGTGGTTGCTTTCAACACAAATACATTATACTTAGTGCCGTTAGTTGTTGTTGTTGCCTATGCTGTGCCATTCGTTGTCGCCATTGCTATTTTCGTTGTTGTTGTTGCTGTTTTTCTTTTTGGTTTCGTTTCGCCTTTGCTTTTCTAGCTGTGGCTCTGGCTCTGGCTGGCTGCTGCCAGTCTTGGCTTTGCCTTTGAATCTTTGATATTGTGTGCGAATTAAACGAAATGGCTAATGAAAAGTTTAACAGTCAATAAATAAAAGAGGGAGCATTCACGAATAGCACAAAGTGGGCGACCACAGACAGTTGTCTATAGCCTTAAAATATATCTATATACAACATAGACATATACATTTCTATATATATGTATATACATGTTTGTGCGTTTATTTTTGCCTTTTCTAACTGTTGACTTTCCACACGAATTCAATTCGTATTCAATTTCAAGCCTAGTTTTGCAATTAAATTCAATTTGTATGCAATTCAACTAAATTCTTTTCACACATTTTGCTCATTCATCAAATTCATTTGCATATTTTAAATTCTTATTCAATTTAATATATATTTTTTTTCATGTTATGTTTATTCAAAGTTTAATTTTTTTGAAAATATAATTGCTTTTCATATTTCATATGAAATTTGTAGATCAACATGAATATTTCTTTAAAACTCTTTTTCTTTTTTTTTTTTTGCCGTTAATGTAAACATAAATTTTGCTTACATTGTATTGATTATTTATTGTGTTGCATTTTAATTCATGTTATTTTAATATGAATAATTAAATAATATTATTGAATAATTATACATTGACTTCACTTAGTTTACATATTTAAGATAAATTGCCCAAGTATTACTATTAATTTTTATTAAATTAAAAACAATATTTTTGTTAGCTTCAACTATTTAATTACACTTTAAAATTAAAAACAAAGTTTTTAAACTGAATAAAAAATATATTTTATATTATTTACTTATTTAATAATGATAGATTTAGTCTTTATATTTAAAATTATGTTTTTTAAATGTTTTTTTTTTTTTATTATTTTAAATATTTTAGACAAATGCTCAAATGTTGTTTTTTATAATTAAATTATTTTTTAATTTATTCAATTTTATTTATTGAAATTTATTTCGTGGCTAAACCAATATATTTTATAAAATACATTTTTTTTATTGTATATTTTATTTTATTTTATTTTGTATATTTGTATATATATTAAAGACAATTGCTTAATTTGTTATTATTTTTTTTTAATTTTTATTTATTTATTTTTAAAAATTTATTTCGTGCCCCGACCAACCAAGTCACATAATACACTTACTCCAATTACTCTATCAAAAACTGCTGACAAGGATCTTGTGGTAAAAAACCGCTGTAGCAATAGAAAGAAAAGGAAAAAGAATCAAATTTGAAGAAGACAGAAAATTCGTGGCATTTTAAGCGCTGAAGCAGTCGCTTAGAGCCAAGTGTCAGGAACAATGGCTCCAAAGACAATGCCCAAAAGCCAACCACCAACAAAAGCAACAATTGCAACAACAAAGAGGTTCTCTATTAGGAGGAGGCGCGTTACAGGACCGCGTCGGTAACAGGAACAGGCACAACGAGCTGACAAAACCGCAGGCAACAAGGAGCACAATTTAAAAACAACAGCTGTGCATTTCATTCTACAAAAGTGTAACAATAGAAAGGAGCTAAACATAATGATGAGCTTGCTGATAGAATTGTAGAATATCCTGCATTAATTAACGAATTTATGCTGGAGAATTTCAAGCATATGTATGTGGCAGACAAAAGTAGAGAATAAATAAAAAATTTGAAATATGGTTTATGGTAAAAATAAATAAATATATAATAATAATAATAAATAAAATAAAATAAATAAAAATTGTAAATATTTCTTTGTATAAAAAAAAATAATAATAATAAATAAATATAATAAAATAAAAAAAAAATATATAATTCCTTGTGTATATTAAAAAAAAAGATTTCAAAGAAACTCAATTTAAAATAGTCGTCATAATTATAAGATGATTTAAAAAAAAATATTTTTTAAATATTCCTATATATACATAAATAATAGATTAAATCAACACAAAAGGTATTAGGTAAATAAAATAACTATTATTTATTTGAAAATATAAGTCAAACAAACACAATTGAAATACCACATAATAAAATAGTTCTGGTATGCCCTCTGTGGAAACCACCTTAGTTACAGGGTATATCAAAATGAAACAATAGCAAAGTGTAGGCGCGAATATGAGTAATAAATAACTTGGCTGCTACTTGAATTGTTTTTTATTCTCTTCTAGGGCTTTGCTTTATTGTGGTTTCCTTTTTAGCTTACTAACTGTTTACAATGGGCTACTCGGCCTCTTCCCCACCCATGTCATCCTGTGCGGCTGTCAATGTGTTTGGCTCCACGCTTCATTAACTTCTTGTTATTTAATACACTTTCCTTTCGAATTTCCGTTACGTATTTTCCGGCCTGTTGTCAGTCTATCAGAGGTTCCTTAAATGCCAAATGTCCTGCTCGTGGTATACATAGATGAGTTTTGGGTCCATGATAAAATATTTGTGGTGGAAATTGAAAAAAATAAAAAGTAAGTTGGCCAGCAAATGGTTAGGAGAAAAAAGGGGTTTCACAACAATAATAAAGTCCTTTAATATCCTTTGGTATAAGCAACTCTTTGGCTGTCCGAATATTCAGTTGACATATTTTGAGGCCCGTGTTATAATTTTAACGACACTTTAGTGAATTTTAATTTAAATATTTTTTTAAGAGTAAACTAAAGTATTTAAAATAATCACATTTAAATTCAATACAAAAAAAAAATGTATTTTGTATTTAAATAAATAAACATAAATTAATTAAAGAAATATGCAAAATAAAAAACTATGATACAAATACAAAATAATTTTGGTATAAAAATGATTAATTAATTAATTAATTAATATACATTCTTTTAAAAAAAGAAAAATCAATTAAATTTAAAATAAGACAAAGATATGAAAAAGTGAACTAGAAATAAACATTGAAGAATAAATATTTCCAAAAAAAAATATAATAAAAATATAAAAAATTATACTTAATGAATTAAAAAATTATAAAATAAAATATTTGTTGCGAAAAAAAAAAAACAAAATTTAATAGTAAAGAATATATTGAAATTTAATCAAAATATACAAGTTATTTGTTTATTTTGTATTTAATATTTATTTATTTATTTTTTAAATTTCAATTTAGAACACAATTACCCCAGTTAGTACTTTTAATTATAATTTCATAAAAAACTAACTAACTAAAAACTAAATGTATAAATTTTACCTGTAACTTTTTAAATTTTCAAACATGAAAAAGGTTGAGAATGTAAAATATTAAAACACATAAACACACATTTTTAGACTTAAATAAAAAATAAACAAAAAAGCTTGGAATTGTTGCTTTCCATATTTTTTTTTCTTTTGATGCAGTCTGAAAAAAAAATCTGTACGTATTTATATATGAACACATACGTGCGACAGCTTCCGTTATACAATACTTTGGGTTAACAGGCGTATTGTTGGTAACGTTTTTTCTTTCGCTTTTTTTTTTTTTTTTAGATTGCTAGCGGGCGTGGCTGTTGTGTTGGCCATGTTTCCCATTTTTTGTTGTTGTTGTTGTTTCCTTTTATTTATTTTCGTTGCTGTTGCACGCACAAAGGCAAATAACAAAGGATACACAGCCACAAAATCATGTTGTAAGCCTTGTCAGCTGGCGCACTCACATGTCTCCATGTCTCCAACGGCCTTGTGCCAAGTAGAGAAGAACAGAGCGCAAGCATTCCCCAAGTTGTGTGCCTCAATGCCATATGGCCACACCCACGACTCTTTCACAGGCCAACCCCCTTCGGTGTGTTCGTTGTGCGTGTGTTATTTTAACAGCAATTTTAATGAAGCGCAAAACCGTTGAAATACAATTTGGTAAAGCAAAAAAAAAAACATGCAAGCGCACAAAAAAAAGAAGAAAAAAATTCCGAAGAAATTTTCGCAGCATCTTTTGGGGCTGGAGGCGCTGAGGGCAGCTTTTTTTTTTAACCATGCCAACAGCGAAATAAAATGGCTTATAAAATGTACTTTTTGGCCCGTTTGCTGTTGTATTTGATGATTTTTTGTTGCTGTTCGCGCAGTTAATTAAAAAGGGTTCCCACATGGGAAACTTCTCTTTGTACATACATATAACTGTGTATGTATGTATCTTCCTTAGCATTTCTATGGGCCTTTATGTGGAAAATCAGAGCTCGACTAACGACTGCTACATAAAGGAAAGCTACGTGCCAGAAGGCGACAACCATAATTGTCAAGCACTGATTACATTGTATATATTTGTGACAATGTGAATTTAAATAAAGATATATAAGGTGTTGACTCTGATTTTCAGACAACGTAACGATTATAATTTTTAATAGAATATTATATACACTTGCTCACATAGCTCTGCGTACACCTAAGAAAATATTTGTTTTTTAAGTTTGACCATTAATAGCGCTCGATATAAACAAGATTTTCAATTTTTTTCTTCTTTTTTTTATTAGTTTCCGTAGTTATTAAACTTAATATTTAATATCACTTCATTTACGAAAACAAAAAACTAAAGCATAATGTAACTATTTAAAAAAAACCTTATCAAAAAAAAAAGACCTTGCAAAAGTCTTGGGTGTACGCAGAGTTATGTGAGCAAGTGTATATAGGTATTTATAGAATTTGTATAGAATAATTATTTAAATTTAAAATTATATACTCTATTATATATATTATATATTTATTATATTATATATTTATATATTCATAAATAGAAAAAAGATAACTGACTTCAAGCATTTTTGTTGATTTTTTTTATTACTTTTGAAATAATTACTTTCAGTTTTTATTTATATTTATTTTAATTTAAAAATATGTTTTTTATTTTTGTTAATTTATTTATTGGTTTCAAATTTGAATGTTTTTTAATTGAAATCAAAAAAGCAAAACCAAAATAATTTTTCATCTAATTTATCTAATTTTTAGTATTTTTTTGGCAACTACAAAACTTCACATCGAATTTAAATACAAAGTTAAAGCACACTATAAATAAAATCGGCCAGAAATCTGGTTTTGCTTTTGTAAAGTAATAAAAGCAGTATTCTCTGAACTTTAGTTAAACATTAATAATATGCTTCCAGTACTTATCTAAAAAGCTTTGAATAATCTCATAACGTATACGTACAAGCATATTAGACGCTTGTTTTTTTTTTTCTGCTGAAATCAAACAGAATAGCTAAATTAAAAAACAGAAGGAAAAAGAGGAAAAATAAGTATGGTAAGAGGAATGGAACAGCTGCCATACAAGACTACGTCCCATCATCATATTTCATTCGTTGTGCAGTCAAGTTTATTACCTGTTGGCAGCCTGTATACAGCACAGTGTATTTTTTTCTGATACCCTGTATGCATGGCTAGCACAATAAGGGACGGCATGAGTGTAAAAGTATTTGTGTATTTTGGAGCTGCAAAAAAAAGTAATAGGAAAAAAAATGCGTAAAAAAGCTATTTTTATTATTAAATGAATATAGCTTTAAAATTGTTTATAAATATTTATTAGTAAAATGTAATAAAAATATAATTATACATTTATCAAAATATAATTAAATAATAATATTTTATTTATTATTATTATTATTTTTTTTTTGTATTTTTATTTGAAAACTGACTCACCTTAAAAATTTGTTTTTTTTTTTTAAACTCATCTTAAAAATTAAAAAAAAATATATAGAAATATAAAAAATACTTTTTACAATTTTTTTTGGTAATTTAAATTGGAGAGTTAAAAAGAAAACAATAAATTGTAATAAGAATTTATAATATATATAATTATATAAAATGTTTAAAATTAAAATTATATATTAAGAATTAAATATGTCTTTGAGTTCTTTATTTCGATTTTTTAATTTTCAAACTGTAATGTTTTATATTCGATTGCTTTTATATACATAGAATGAAATTTTATTTAAATAAATCGGTTATTAATTAAATTTAATTTTTAGAATATTCAAAATAAATATTTATTTATAAAACTAATTATTGAATATGTAGTTAATAAATTTTTGTATAATTTAAAAATGAAATTCTAAGACTATTCAAACTATATTTTAATTTTATAAATATTTATATTCTCTATACTTTCAACAAAATGTTTATTTATATTTACTAACATGCAGGATATCTTTCAGTCGCATACTCCTCAGCTTCCGAGCTTTTTCGCTCTCTTGTTCATATTGCTAAGTGTCTGAATTCAAAAAGATGGTTAATACTACGTGTGCCTTGAGTGCTTCTCATATAGAGTCATGTTGCTGCTTTTGTTTCTGTTGTTGCACATTGCACGTTGCCTGGTTGCGGCTGTTGCTGCTGTTGCTGCTGCTGCTATTGCATGCCGCCGCATTTGTTTGTCTTGTGTTTGCTTTTGTGTTGTTTGCTGTTTGCCAGTGTCTGGTGCTGCGCGGCTGCCTATGTAAATATTTGCTACAGTTAATAGCCAAGAGCCAAGCCCAACAGCATCTGGGCTGGGCAAGGCGTCTAGCCTGTCGGGCCTGCAGCGCCGCCCCCAAGCAATGGCTGGTGCACTCATCACAGCCACCCATCAAACGTCACTATCATAGCACATACATACACACACACATACATATCTATCTGCTCTGTGCAACGCATCCACACTCTATACCAATGCGTCCTTCACTTTCGCTTTGTTCACATTTCCGCATCCGTCAAATGGCGCGTGCATTTGCGACATGTGTAAACATCTACAAAGCCTGCAAAAACTGCAACAACAAAGTGCGGGTGTTCGAAAAAAGAGAAAAAAGGAATGGAAATGGAATAAGAAAAACTCAAAGACTGCATCGCTGCATTTTGCGTTTACTTTTCCCAATGGCATCAAAATTCATCAGCTTCGCATCGCCATCTACATTTACTTGGTGCCACCTCGTTGTGTCGCATTTGTATGTCCTACAAATCAAAAGAAGCGACGCGGTGAGTATCTTAAAATAACCCGAGTGCATTCCTTGCGAATTTGTAACGTAAATCGATAATGCTTAAATTGACATAAAGATGTAAAAGCTTAAACATAAAATATAACAAAAATATATACAAGACGACAGAATTTTTAAAAATACATTTTATAAAATACATGAAGAAAAGGAAATTATAATATAGACTTTTCCTAAAATATATGCCCTTAGGAAAAGGAATTTTTGGGAATATTCTCTTGCTAAAAGTAAACAGTTAATTATCTAGCCATGTTCCCTCCGTTATTACCTCTGTCTTTACATAATTTTTTGAAATTAATTACCTTGAAAATTATTAATGTAAATTAGCTCAAACCACTTTTTGTACTTTTTCGTTGTGTATTTAGATTTACCAAAATTTGTGTTCAGCCAAAGCAAGTTACTAAGCTTCCCTATATGTATATGTATGTGTAGACAATTTTCAGAGATGTCGACGTAGCTTTCCTGCCCCACACAATACTATTTGAGCTATGCTTAAACTACGAACGCCAAAGCCGAAGCCGAAGCGTTGAGCAATGAGTGCAATGAGAAGAGAAAAGGGCGCGAATGATCGCAAATCTCTTGATATCAATTAGCGATTGCCGCTCTAAAGTAAAACTAATAACTAAAAGATATCTTCAGAGTAAATGCTCTGCTTCGAAGCTCTCATTTGAAGCAATGTTCGACTGCTGATGTTAAACAAGAGGCTGCGAGGCGTCTATTTTATATTATATTTATTTATATTATAATTTATGTATTATATTTTTGCTTACATGTGTAATTTATAATTTATTTATATAATTTTAAATAATTTAAATATAATTTATTTAATTGTTAATATCCCATCAGATTGTTAATAAATATTTGTTTTATTTTATTTTTTCCACCAATATATTAATGTTTCTGATACTTACACACAATTGAATGTGACCAATTTTATGGTCTATGTGTCGCATAAATTTTTGATTCCATCGATAAAAATGAGGTTAGAAAATTGCGCATTAGCTGTGTACGTACTATTTGGCTGTGGTTAGAACCGAGTGGCATAGGCTGTTGTGGCTTGTTAGCCAAGTCGAAGTGGCTCAGAGAGCATTGAACGCCTAATGCTGACATACAGCTGCCTGAGTCGCATTGATAGGCACTTCAAATATATTGGGTTAAGTGCGATGCACTTATTTTGTAAATATATGTGTGCATGTAAGAGTGTCTGCATGTATGTGTATGCATATGCGTGAGTGTGTGTGTGCGTGTGTATGCGTGTGTGTTTGTGTCTAAAATGCCCACTAATGCGCACTTGAAACACATTTTTGTGCGCATTTTTAGGTCAACCAAAACACGCAAAAGCCCAAACAACAAATAAATATAAATAAATGGCAAATAAATTGCAATTCTGTTGACAAAAATTGAATTTTTAAATAATTTGTAATCCATTATTAAATTAAATATTCCTTTTTTTCTATGATTTGCATTAATGCTTGGAATAAATAAAAATATACTAAATCAACCAGTATATTTATTATTCTGTTATTAAAAATATTTAATTGCCTTTTTGATAGAAACTAATTTTGTATTATTTTTTTTGTTATATTCATTTTATTACATTAAATAAAAGTCTTTAAACAATTATTTTGAGAAGCTTTATATAATATTAAAAAAAAAAATGGAAATAATTACAAAAATTACAAAAATTTTTAAAAATAACTAAAGATATATATGTAAAAAAAAATAAAAAAAAAATAAAAAAAAAATAAAATAAAATATATAAATAATAAATCAAAAAAATAAAACTTTAATTTAATAAATAAGATTTTGGATAAAAATAAATAAATAAAATAAATAAATAAATAAATCAAAAAAATTAAATTTTAATTTAACAAACAAGATTTTCGATAATGATAATTAAGCAGCTGATTAGGAAATTGTTGGCAATTCGTAGTTGCTTAAATAGACTATGCCGAAAATTCAATCATTCTTAAAAATATAATATTCCTCGTATATAATCATAAATTTTAATATTTATAAAAAAAGCTTTAATAAATTTATGCCAAAACTGAAGACAGAGAAGAAATTTTAAGACTTGACAACTCACGAAGAGTATTTATCAAGCTGAGTCATTAATTTAATTTCACTGAATCATCATAGTTCGATGAGAACATTCGAGATGATGTTTCTAAAATCCCATTACAGCTAAGCTAAACAAAAGAATTGAAGGAGCTATTCCATTAATAGAAGCATAGATAAAGCTTAAAAAGATTCATAACGAATGCAATAAAATATTTTTAAAGCTATCTTCTAATACTCCTATTGTTGTCTGATGTCCTGTTTTTTATTGTCAACGGCAACATTTTCTTTTCATAAAATTCAAAGCTTTTTTTAGCCACACAATTACAATTGAAGTCTAATACATTTTCTAATAAAATTTCATTTAAAATTTAAATATATATGAATTTCCTTATTCTTAAAAAAACCTTTCAGTAAAATAAAACTTGAGCAAAGTATTACGCATAAATATATATGCGTATAAAAAGGAAAGGTGGCAGTAAAGGCATTAGAAAGAAAATGTTGATGCGACTTAAGATGTCAGAGTTGTGGATGATGGCGCAAATGTCTTGATCTGCCTTACTTACACAGTTAATCCCCGTGGGTGGCGTTTCCTGCTGGGCTGATGTCTAAGCCTTTGTTAAGACAAGCTATTCCATTCGGCTATCGCCTCGTGCTCTTTGTGTTTGCATTCTTCTTTATCTGCAGCGCAGCGCGACGCGTCCCTAGCTATTTGATGGCTAATGATCAAAGTCAGGGTATTTCGCCCCTATTTTCTTTTTTACTTTTATTTCATGGCTTTTTCATAGACTTTAATGCGAGTATATTGGCTTTAGTGGAAGAGTCTACTCGGTTTATTAGAAGGTTATTATAAGCATATTTGTTTTGAATACGATTTGTAATAATAAAAGGATTTGTTTTTATGAATTTGCTTTATTTAGATCTTGAAATTAATTCAAATTTAATTTAAAATTTGTGTTTAGAAAATTTTAAATATGAAATTTAAAGAAAGTTAATTACAGAATAATAACAAAATATTTTTTAGTCAAAAATTAAAATTTTTTATATTTGATTTATAAAAGTTTGGCACAAATAATTAACAACAAAATAATAATAAATAATTATGAAGATTTTATTAAAATTTGAAGATTTTAATAAAAAATATTTTATAATATTTTTTCATCATTTTTTATTAATTAACAAGTATAATACATCCTCAGATACCCGTCTTGCAACATTGCCAATTTACTTTAGCTCTTTTGCTTTGGCTAGGCAGGTGGTAGCTAAAACTCTGTGTATTCCTCTTTTTTGTTGTCCGCTTGCCTCATCTAAGTTAGGTGCTCGCCATTGGCTCATTTAGACCTTTTGGCAGTGCCATAACAATGTAATCGAGTGTATACAGTACGATAAAGTCGAATTGCTGCCACACTCAATGTCAGTCCAAAAGGCAACAGCAACAATAACAACAGTGAAAAAAAAAAAAAAAATGTGTCTGCAAATTGGCCAACTTGGTGTTTTTTTTTCTGGCTGCCCGTGTCGCCACGCCACGTTCCGCTGGCCTTTAATGAAGTGCCAAATGCTAAAATATAGTTGTGGTCCACAGGCATCATAATTGTAATTGGCTCAAAGTGTACTCGGTATAAGTTCGTGGTTTGCGCAACTGAAATAGTAGCGCGCCCAATCGGCTTTAGTCATGATAATTTATGCTGACTTGCTAGCGGCTTAAGTGCAAAGGGGTATATTAGTATTCTAATAAGGTTTGACTAAGTATTTTTATGATGGTAAATTCGATATAGTACTATGAAATATGAATATAAATGAAGAAAAGAAAAATGTATGTAAATGTAAAAAAAAATAAAAAATATATTAAAATTATCCAAAATATATATTAATTATTAATAATTATATGGTATCAACAAAAAAACGATTAATAATATAAGTATTTTCGGTCAATATAATAAATAAAAGCCATAATATATTTCTATAATATTTATTATATTATGTATTATTTATGTGTAATAAATTATTTTCTTACATTTTGAACTTATAAATTTAAAAATATATAAAATGAATATAAACATTTTTTTAAATATATAAAAGTATTCAAATAGTAATAAATAATTTCTTATAAATTTAATTTTTTTTTATTTGTAATTTTTTTTTTTTCAATTTATAATTTATTTAATATATTAAATATTTTTTTTATAAATATTTATTTTCAATTTCAATTTACAAAATATTATATATTTCTTAACACTACAATTTTTAATTATAATTTTTAATTTATTAAGTTATATTTTTATTAAATATATTTTATTTAATATTTTACTATATACATATATATTATTATTATTTTTTTTCTTTTCGAAATACTATGTATTTCTTAACATTAATTTTTTTTTATTTATTTTTTTTTTATATATTTTATTTATTTATTTTTTTAATACGTACAATTAATTTCATGTTTTTCTAGCTTCAAAGCATATCTATAAATTATATTACAAAATATTTCATATTTATTAGAATAAAAACTATTTCAATCTCATCAATTCTAAATGCCATAAACAAAGTCATAAATTATCGAAGTCATTCTGTTAAAAGTGCATTTCTTTTTTATACACCCTGTAATGTGGGGGTATCTTTTAGTCAGGCACTTAATCACCGTCGTCGTGTTTTTCCACTTTGTCCTTGCCAACGGATTTGACACATTTAGTGTGCATTAAGCGTTGTTTTTTTTTTTGCATGCAATTTTTTTGTATTCTGAGGAAAAATGATTTTCAATTATGTTTCGTGCTTCAGAGTCAGCTTCTTCTTCTTGTTTCTTTTTTTTGCTGGGCATGGCCCATTCGTAACGCTCTGTCGTACCTGTGCATTCGGCTCATTGCGCACGGCTGCGCTTTTGGCAGCTCCTCCAAGCCTGCGCTGCTCCTCTTCAGGCACGCCCACAAACGCTCCTGCATAGCCCGGCGTTTGGAATCATTTACAATTGGTTCGTATACATTGTGTAGGAGATATTTGTCGGTGTGTTTCATATTTGAATATGCATGAAATTGGCATTGTGAAAATCAATTTTGGAAAAAAGCGAATGCAATGAAAATAATTTCGTATACAACATGTGTGCTCTGGCAGCAGTTGGAGCTGGTTTTGCGATGTTTGATTATTGAAAAAAGAAGAAATTTATATGTATATATATATGTTGCATTTTGCATTGGCAGGGTATTAAGGGTTGCCAATGTGCAAATAGCGTAAAAACTACTGAAGTGGAAAGAAAAATTGAAAATATAAAGGTTGCTGCACTTGACTCACTGATACCCTGTAAAGTGTTGGCGAAGTTATAGGAAATTGTTTGATATAAAATGCAAAAATTATAAAAAAAAAATATATTTTAAATAAAATTATATACATATCATTTAAAATATATCATTTTTTATTTTATTTGTATTGAAAAATAAATATATTTTGGCTTTTAAAAATAAAATGTATTAAGATTATAAAATAGTCTAAATATACATATAAAATATAAATAATAATAAAAAAAACCTTAATACATATAAAATATAAATATATGCAAAACTTATGAAGATATCAAAATATACAGATAGAAGAAAAAATTTTTTTTTATTTAAATAAAATAACGAATAATATATAATAAAAATGAGAATAAATTGAAATATGTAGAATAAACTAAATATGTAAATTTATAAATAATTTATATTATATTTATTCATTTTAAGGAAATTTAACTAAATAAATAATATTTGTATAAGCAATTTTTAAGTTTTCTAGTTTTTAGTTCTTATAAAATTTTGTAAAAAAATAATAATATTGTTTCAAAAATACATCCAAAAATAGAAATTTACAAAATTTATAAAGGTTTCGATTTCTTTTCAAAGTAAAAATGCAATTATTATTTTTCAATATTTATTAAACGTATTTCATATATATTTATTTTACTAAGCTATTGCGCTTAATCTCTGCTTGATATCTGAGCTAAAAAATGTATTCAATGTTATTTCTATTTTCTCTCTGCTATATGCGCAGGGTATATATTTTTCATTGTTAAACCTTATTTATGTTTGTTCAGCTTAAAGAAAAAACAATAAACAATCAAGTCAAAGCTCGAGCAAATCTCTCGTCCTCTCTCTCTTTCTCTCTCTCTCTCTCTTTCACTCTCTGGCTGGGTTTTCAATTATTACATTTTACTTTTTACATAATATTTCAAAGAAAAGTTCACTTAAAATTCAGTCAACTTTTCAAGCACCTGCAACTTATCTCTTGTAAATAAATCAAATGACTCGAAAAGCACTTTGCCATGGCGAATAAATTGTAGTCCAGGCTAGAGCCAAATGCAATTTACTGATGTTATTTATATATATATGTATTTATTTATATATATAAAAGGGAAAAAGACAAATTTCCAAATAAATTGCTAACAAATGCTTTGATTCAATTTCAACAGCAACAACAACAACAACAATGAAGCAAACAAAATAAGCTGCAACTTTGCAGTGACCGCAAAACACTTGACACGCTCAGCTGCTGTCCAATATAAATGCAACAACTTTTGAGCATAGAAAGGATGCAAGGCGGCTGCTCGTCCGTCTCCTGTCACTGCTTCGATTCCTGCTTCGTGCTGCTGCTGCTGCTGTTGTTGTGGGCTGCTATGCGGCTAAAAGCAACTAAACAAAGCAGCTCACATACATATATATAGAAAATTACAATAAATATACAACGTGTAAGCCTGTGCTACCCTGCATATAGTAAAACAGACTGCAGCTAGATGGGTATTTTAGACATCATGAATGAATATGTAAATTCAGGAACTGTTTTGCACACGCTTTTATTTTGTATGCTAGATTTCTAAGCTGGCTTGAAACTTTATATTTTTTCTAATTTTCTATTCAAATTAAAATCAAACAGCAAATATATTGTAAAAAAAAATATAATTTCAAATATATTTCAGAGTTTGTTTTGTTGTTCACTAAAATTAAATCAAATGGAAAATACACAGCAATGCCATTGACGAGTTAATGTGTGCGTAATGCTAAAATAGAAAATTCAATTCGAAATTTGCCAAAGCCGCAAATTAGATTTCACATTCGATGCTGCTGCGCTTAGGAGTTCTTCTGTGGCACCTTGACAATGACGCTCTTCACCTCCGTATAGTTGGAGAGAGCATATTCGCCGTTCTCGCGTCCATGGCCGGACATTTTATAGCCACCGAAGGGTGCCTGGGCGGCCAGGGCATTGTAGGTATTCACCCAGACGGTGCCGGCACGTAGACCGCCCACAATATAGTTAGCCTTATCCAGATCCTTGGTGAAGACGGCGGCAGCCAGGCCGTAATCTGAGTTATTGGCACGTTCGATTACCTCATCGAGCTTCTTAAAGCGTATGAGCTGTTGCACCGGACCGAAAATCTCTTCACGTGCAATGGTCATGTTGTCCTGGACATCAGCAAAGACCGTGGGCTGAACGAAGTAACCGGGCAGACCTTGAGGACGACTGCCACCGGCAACGAGCTTGGCGCCCTGCTGCTTGCCCGTCTGTATGAGACCCAAAATCTTTTCCATTTGCTCCTCATTGACCTGAGGTCCCTGTTCGGTGTTCAGATCGAAGGGATTGCCAATGGTGCGCTTCTTGGCACGCTCTGCGCTGCGCTCCACAAACTCATCGTAGATCTTATCCTCGA
>JAUESO010000496.1:0-41935 GCA_030914385.1 Drosophila antonietae | reverse complement strand
GCGAAGAAACAAAGGAAAGAAATACTTTTAATTAACAAAATAATAGAGAGTTTCAGCAGCAAATTGAATATTAAAATAATGTTGTTAGGTTTAAGCTAGAACATTTTTAGTATTTAATATTTAGATTTAAAATATTTATTTAAATAGATTTATTGCCTACAGCCTACAGAAAAGTCTAGTATTTAATTCTTTTAATAATAGTATTTTTTTTTTTTTTTTTTTTTTTTTTTTTTTTTTTTTTTTTTGTGCTATAAAACATATATATTTTTTTCGTTTTTAATTTTAAATTGATTCAAGATTTATTTATTATCATAAAGTTCTCAAGCTTTTCTGCTTTCAACTTTAATCTATGTGCTCCGAATCTATAATCCCCCAAGTTGGAATTTAAACTACCTTGAATTCCCTTAGCCCATTGCGCTCACGCAACTGTTTTAATTCTTTTGGATGATCAAATGCCTCGATTCATCACAGTCTTAAGAAGCGTGCACGTTTTTATTTCGACTGCAATACAATTCCCAGACCCCTGCTGCGCGTGGCCCACTGAATCAGTCAGTCAGCCCGGCGATCATTGTGTAACCTTTGACTTTATTTCCATTGTGTTGTATTGTAACCATGATGTAGTAGACCATGGACTTATTATTGTTTTCTTGAATCATTTCAGGTCAAGCTGGTCGACGTGGAGAAGGTGGAATGGCTCAATAGACGATCGTATAGCGCCATTGGGCTGCTGCTGGGACGCGAGGGCCGCGTGCTTTTGCGCTGCGACGATGGCCTCGAGGATTGGTTTGAGCTGCTGGAGGTAAGTCGCATTGGATTACCTTAATTTTATTTATACTAAATTAAATTGAATTCTCCAGGAATGCACGCTGACCTCCAAGGAGCGTCGTCGCGCTCTCAAGATCGCCCAGGGACCCAGATCGCGCGCATCTCTGGCTGCGCCCGTCTCCCATGCCTCGCTACAGTTTGGCCTGGGCAGCACCTATTCCAGTGCCCTGGACGATTGGCTGATGACAAATGGCTCGGGAATCGGCGGCGGCGGCGGCGGACTGGCGCGTCATAAAATCGGTGCTGGCAGCCTTAATGGCTATGGCGGTGCCAATCCATTTTTGTTCAGTGACTCAGTGCCCGATCTGAGTGCCCTAAACAATGAGAATCATAATCATCATCTGAGCGGCATTTCAACGAATCACTCAACACCACAAAAAATACCGCATCACAGCAATGCAAATTTGAGTCGTTACTCGAATGGCTATGCCTCGGCGCAGAATAGCTTCACTCAGGCTGGTGGCGTTCTCTATGGCTCGCCTCGACGCATTTTCATCAATAGCAGCTTCGGTTCCAATCAGGTGGTCGATGAGGAGACCGCCGAGGAGGCTGAGGTACAATTACGACGCCCAAGACTTTTCCGCGGCATCAGCGCCCAACCGGATAATGGCAATGAATTGGACAAAGATTGGCTTTATCGCAAACCACGTGCGCCCACCGATATGCGTCATTCAGGTGAGTGATATATAGTTTAATTGTTGTATTCAGTTTAATATCCATGTCCAACTTTTTCATCTCTCTCCCTCTAGTTCAACCCATGCTGCCCACTCACAATACGAATGGCGGCAGCACTGCTGGCCTGGCTAACAACAAACAGGAGCTGGACTGTTCGGCCCATGATAGCGGCTTGGACACGCCTCCATCGACGCATCGCCCCTCTAGCTATCGCGAGGCAGCGAGTCGCGACAGCACCGAAACAAATGGTAGCTCGTCCCGTGGCACGCTGCTCAACAATTCACCCGGCGGCAGCTTTCGTGCCAAGAAGCTGAGCGCTCAGGTGAACAATCTGAATCAGTTGAACTCATTGCACGGCTCACGCTACTCAGTGCAGGATCAGCGTATACTAAAGATGCGCAACAATGAGGAGGAGCGCTGTGCATCCATTAAGCTGGCCAATCGGCTCAATCATAATCACGAGATAACACCAACATCAATACCAATGCCACCTATGATCCCAATCAGAATCGCTACTATAAGAATGGCAATGCCACGCCCCCAATTTCACTAACACCTCAGCATACGCCACAGCACAAGATCATGCATCACCATATCAATGGCAATGGCAACAGCAACAATGGCACGCTCAATGGCAACGGCGGCTCTGCCATGAACGGATCAGCCATATTCCGTGAACGCTATCAGCATCCAGCTCTGGCGGCCATCATCAACGAGGCGCAGGGCCTCAAGTTTCGAGGTAAAGATTTATACACACAAATGCACGTTTGAATGGGAGACTTTAGTTATTTTGTAAAAAAAATATAATTATTATATTTTCTTTTAAGAAATCTTTTTTTTATGCATCTACATTAGAATTTACCTAAAATATATCTAGAAAATGGGGAATGTGAAGATAAAAAGTACACTTAAAACTTTACATGCTTAATTATAGTCAACTAAAAATTAAGCAAACTTAATTTGAATAAAATTTGCTTTACTTTTCACTAAGATCTTGTGTACATTAAATTTATTTCATAAAAATAAATTGAAGGATTTTTTTTAAATTATTAGATTTGTGTTGAATTTTTTTTAGATTTGCATGACTAATAAAGTTAATATTTTTAATTAAATTAAGTTACATAAATTTCTTGCACTTAAATTGACTTTTTTATTATATATAATATATTAGAATTATTGCTGTTTTTATTTTTTATTTTTTTTTTATATAACTATCTGGTAGATTTTGAATAATTCAAATTCTCTTTAATTAGCAAAAATTTAAATTTGATTAATAAATTTTATACTAGGATTCTTGAAGCATCGTTTTTTAGCAATATTTTATGATGGTAAAAGTTTATTTTAATTAAAATACAATGGATATTAGAAATAGCTAATAAAATCAACATTATGCACATAATATAAATAAAATGTCGAAATATTAATATAACATATTATTCTTAAATTATGATTATATTTAGAACCATTAACTAATTTCCTAACAACAGCACACCACTCATTATAATTTGTTACTAAATTTATTTGTATATATTAAATATTATATATTATTTTTCTTATATTTTTCAATTGCATGTTAACGATTTGCAGAAGAAACGGAAAATATGTGGTAAATAAATGAGTAAACGAAACAAATTTATTGCATGAAGCGACCCTATACAAAAAAAACCAAAACCCAACAAGCATGTCAAAAATCAGTTATACCAATGATATATGTATATATATATATCTATGTATCTGCATATGGACACATTTCTGATAAATAGAATACCTTCTTGTAGAACGTGCACATTCGGATAGCCAGCAACGTCGCCTCAACAACAACAACAACGGACCGACGCCAGTGCCGGCCTCCCCGTTGGCCCAACGACGCAACAATGTCCCCATCTTTGGAACGCCCACGCGCGTATAGCGGTTAAAAGTCTAAATACGGAATGTATGTAATGTGAGAGAGCGTAGAACTTATAAATATGCATTACCATTAGCCCAATAAGTAGCCTAATGTTTAAGTGAAATCAAATTATCAAATTAGTCAACGTATAATACTTGAATAAAGCAAAAGCAAACAGAATAATAATTAAATAAATAATATTAAATTCAAAAACTATGTAAAATATATCTAATCTGTAGACCTTAAATGCAGCGACTTTGTAGCGTTTGGCTGAAATATGCCAACGAATTATAGTAGTGAAACATAAATACACATAAAATTTAAATAATAATAAATAATTAGTCTAAATATGTAGCTTAATTATGAAATACAATTACAATTCTCTAGTAGTTTTAGTGTGCTACATTGTCCAGCTTTATCGAATCAAAAATATTGTTTAGAGCAACATCTCTATGGGTATGTGGGCGGACTAGATGATGCAGAATAAATATTCTAAATTTAATCAACCCTAACTAGGAATAATAAAACATTACTTGGAACATAATGTTTGTATATAATTGATAAAAATTTTGCTTTCATTTTCATAGATAAAAAATATGAAAAAGAAAATTTTTAATGAATTTTAAATAATTTTGTATTTATTTTCTGTGTGTTGTCAATAAATTTTGTTTCAATGGACTGTTATCAATTAATTTGTTTGTACATTTTGCGTTCTTAGAATATCACGTGATATTAATTGTGGAAGCATAATCTTCTAGTCCCCCTATTACTACGATTATAAGATTTATTTAGCTTTAGCTAACTATATGTAAAATCGTCAAAATAAAATAAATTATAAATCAAAATCCATTTGTTTTTTATTATTCCGTTAAATAGATTTATGCTTTATTCACGAAGTTTGAAAACTCATTTGACAATAAACAATTTCATTGCTGCCATGAAATATTTAATAACAGTTTACTTTTTCAGTCCAAATAAATTTATTTGACTAATACATAAATATCCTGTCGATAAAACAAAATTTTATTCAGGTGCTGGAAGACAACAAATTAAAAAGAATTATCTATTCTACTTGAATTGTCAATAATATTTCCAATAAAAATTATTCAAATTTATAAATTATTTAACATTGGGCATTTGGAATAAATATTTTCATAATATTTATAAGAAAACGTATACAAATATACTTCAGGTGATTTCATATAAATTTATATATGAAGTTAATTATTTAATAAATATTTAGCAATTTTTTTTATTAAAAACTTACCTTACCTTTCCATTAAATATTCCAATATTCGCCTGATTAAATAGCCACTTCCAATAAAACTTCGTTACTCACTGGAAAACTATTCTCACACATTCGTCTTTGCAATAAAATCGAAGCACGCACACTAGCAAGGAACGTATTGCATTTCTCTCTTTCTTATTGCCACGAACACTAACTCCCTCACTCATTACCCGAAGCCTAAATACCGAAGATTGCTTGAAGATGCTCTTCGCTCGCATATGTACATACGTAAAACGAGGAACACGCGAACAGAGCCAAGACGCAATATTTATACACTTAATAAATTGAAAAAAAAAAAAAAAAAAACACACGCACAACACATTTATTATACAATTTTCACACTGAATACATACTTACATAAATGAAAATTTTTCTCTATTTACACAAAAAACTCTACTCAATTCACTTGAAAAAAAAAATCCGTTATTTCTTAAAACGTATTTTCCACTACTGCCAATACGAAAAGCACTTATAAAGAATATACGCATATGTCTTATTGATCAACTTATTCACTTATTAGCCTATTTACATTTCATTTCTTTTACTATATTTCTTTTACTATACATATTTTTAATACATATAATTAACGAACGCACTTGTAAAATTTTTCGCGAACATTTCAAACTGTAAACGGTTAGGGATCGCCGTTGAGGCGCAAAGCGCTCACTGACTATCGATATGTGCGGCAAATAAAATAAATGATAATGCGATAGTTGAGCGGGCAAAGTGTGACATCTCAAGTAAAATGATTCTTCTAATAATTATAAATAAATTTAAAAACAACAAAATTAAATTCAATTAGAAGTTTATATATATATCGTCAAATTTTCAAAATTTTGCTATGATTTATTATCATTGCAGACAAATAACATTGAAATATAAAAAATAATTAAATAAATAAATAAAAACAGTTACGCAGTACTTTTTTTTAAAGAATTTTTTATGTTTTCTATGCTTTAAAAGATTTATTTGAAATTTGCAATTTATGCGCCAACTAATAATCGATATAATAGTCGTGACCCATTGCTATGCGATATGTAACGAATAAATTACTTTTGTTCCGCATGTCATCGCTAAAAACAGCTGGCATAGTACTGTTTACAACCGAAACAAGAGCTATTTGAAAATGCAGCAAAATATGGATATAAGCTGCATTAAACAGGAATGCCAAGAAGACTATGAAGTACCTGAATATGCAATGGACATAGGACCCATTAAAATAGAAGAGCCACTAGATAGGGAAATTAAAAAGGAATGGGACGAAGCACAACAGACAATAAATAGTTGTAAATATATTTATAAAAATTACAAATCTTGAATTAAAATATATTAACTATTTTAGTTGAAAGTGAAAAGCATGATTAAAATATATTAACTATTTTAGTTGAAAGTGAAAAGCAGTTCAACCAAAGCATTCCAGTCCCAGTTACCGACTCGCCCCAAGCCAGCCCGGTCGAAACCAAATCAAATAATCGTCGCACAGTTGTGAATGAACTGCGCGAAAGATTGATGAAGGTGGACATGGCAAGCAGTAAATTGAATAAAGTTAAGACTTCTTCTTCAACTCATGCACATATGCGTGATCTGCGCCAGCGTCTCATGAACTTAGAACGCTCAAAGGAACTGCCACAAAAGAAGCCAATGCTGACGAGCAACCAACGCAGACGAGAGCTGCATCACCCTCCGCTATATAAGGAACAGGGCGAGATCAAGCCTGTTGAACAGAAGACTATGAACAATAGTGAATCAAGCAAATATCAGCCTTGTAGATTTTCACCCAAATCGAGTGCTCAACGTATGCGGGAGCTGGGTCAGCGCCGACTGCAGCAGCTCAGCCAACAGGACAAGAACTGCACCAACAACAACAACAACAGCAGCAGCAGCAGCAGCAGCTTACGTCCAAAGACACCGCCTGAGCTGAGCGTTAATCGAATGCGTGAATTTCGACAGCGACTTTTAAAACTGGACAAATCTTGCCTGGAAATCAAAAGTAACAAAGAGGAAATGAACAGTAAAAGAAAAAATGATAAAAACTAATTATTGATGATGGTAGTGATTAAAAAAGATATTCATATTATAAGTATGTAATATATTTTAAATGAATTGTTATGAGACAGCGCACCTTTGCCGCTGCTTATATGAATAGAGCAGAGACTGAAGCGGATTGCCAAATGAATTAATAATCATATATATGTATATTTATATAATATATGATTAAATATATATTTTTTATATAACAATATATATATATTTAATGATTGACAGTCTAATCATGCTCCGTATAGCAAAAAATTCCCAAAGAAAAATTTAACAATCTTTGTAATTCATAAAAATGTTATACATTTGTTAATTCTTTGTAATTCGTAATATTTTTTGTTTAATATCTTATCTCATACATATTGAAATTTTGTTTCGAAAGCACTTGAAATTCTTAATGCTGAGCAGAATCTATTGCCTTTAATTCGTAATATTATATTTCACATAAATTGAGAAATTCTGGAAAGAGTTATGACCACTTTCAAGGGTTTTATCATTGCATTCACTTAGTTGAATGAATGATTCCTAGACTTAAGTTAAATGTTCTGAGACCTATTGAATTGAATGAAAAATGGAGCAGAAAATTTTAAATTTTAAAAATGCCAAATAGTTTAAAGAAGCTTTATTGAAAATAAAAGTTATAATTTGATTTTTATACAAAAATTGATGTGTATAATTCTTGATCATTCTTGCAAATAAAATGTAATTCTGCTTTTGAGTTTCCCGTAAATGACTTTTCTTTTTTCCCCAATCTTCTTTCATTTTTTTCATATTCATAACTCTTCATTTAGTTAACTGAGACCTCTGAATTGACCGCTGAAAAAGAATTTTCTACAACAAAAAAACACGTCAACCCAAATATAGAATACTTATAATAATATATATATATATTGTAATATTTGTTTACTTAATATTTTTATTATTTATGCATTTCATGAACATAATTTATAACTCTTATAATTTGAAAAGATTTGAAAAAATGTAACTGTCAAATAAAGCGAAAAAAAGCATTCAAGTGAGAGTTATAAAAGCTTGCACTTAATATCTCTCACTCTACCTCTCTCTATCTCTCTCACACACTATTACTATCACACTACCGCACTTCATTTCTGATGCATGCAAAACTGTTGCTAGCTTTCAGGTACAAAAAGCTTTTGCATGAAGCTGAGAGGCAGAGAGAGCGAGAGAGAGAGAGAGACAGACCAAAATAGAGAAACAACCCCCAAAAAAGGCTAACGCTGCTGCAGAGAAGATGTATTGCAATTTTCTCCCAAACGAATTCATGTGGGAGTCGCAACAGCAACAACAACAACAATAACAACAACGGCAACAGCAAATTTTCAGTTAGCTTTGAGACGCAGCGCAGCGCTAAAGACAAAAAATCCGGATAGAGAATTTCTGTGGCTCCGTTAAATCAGGTGTAAAATGCGTAGTCGCACGGAGCTGGTGACCACCACATTCGATTTGGACTCCGATGAGGAGGATTACAGTCCCGATGACGACGACTCCGAGGAGGATTGGCGGCCCAACAAGAAGCGACAACAGAAGCAGCCGCCACGTGCCAATGGCAACAATAGCAGCAGCAGTGGTGCTGGCGACGCTGGCAGCAGTGGACGTAAACGCAAGGGTGCTGCTGCAGCTGCTGCAGCAGCGGCGGCAGCGAAGACCAAGCGACGTACGATTGTGCCCAAAATAAGTGACGAGGACTTTGAGTCCGACGAGGAGGACGACCACAATGTGGACTCGGAGCCCAGTGAAGGCGAATTCGAAAATGTCGCCGCGGCGAGCACATCGGCGGCGAAGCGCACACAAAATCTGCCGCCCAAAAAGCAATTCGTTAAAGTGGCCCAATTGGATTTGTTGCTCAACAAACGGGATCTATTGGACGCAAATTGGCTGCTAAATAGTCGGCTTTGTCTCTGGCGCAAGGATGAGCAAACGAATCTGTTGCAGAAATATTTGCGCGTTAAAACGGCGGAAGATGCGGCCAAGCCGCAGGAGCAGCAACTACTCTTCACTTCCAGCTCTGTGGTAAGACTCTTTTCCATACCTAAATTGATTTGCAAAAATAAAAGAGCAACTAATTCAAACGGCACTTAATAAGTACCGTTGCCGCTCAGCGAATATCGTGCTCTTCTCTTTGCGCTCATGTTGTACGTTGAGCACTTGCCGCTGCAGGTAGCGATCATACTCGCCAGCTATTGGCTATTTAATTTATTCCCTGTTTGTACTTCGTATTGAGTGAGAGAGGGTATTATGTTTATGTATAAATGTATGTAACTAGCTAAAGAAAACGTATCTGTCATGTGAAATTCTATATTGCTGAAATAATATATTTATAAAAATATATATCGGCATACATACATGTTTTTGCTTATTGCAAACCAAATGGTATCTTCTTATAAGTTAGAAGAAAAATATACTTATTTTTTTATTTAATTCAACTTGTTGCTAACCACAGGGTATCTACATAGCTCTGATTATTAACAGGAGAATCGTTTGACTTATGTGAATTGAGAGGGTATTTTGTTATTTGTCATTCTTAATTTGAGAATGCATACAAATAATTCCTTTGCATGTAGCAATAGTAAAGGGAATTTTTTTGTTCGTCGCTCTCAACATGATACTTTTACATGTGATCCTTGCATACTGCGATCCATCACTGCGTGCCAATATTCCGTTAGGTTGCTAGTCAATGTTTTGATGCTGTTGCTGAAATGAGTCCCGTTTACTATTTTGATGGAAATTTTCTGGAATGTAAACTGTTGCCTCTAGCTTGCCTGCTTATTAATACGTTAGTATGCGCAATCTACTTTGCCTATTGGGCCATAGGTGGCGCTAAGCACTCATTCGAATCTACTCAAGGTAAAGTATTGAAATGATCATTAAAATTAAAATAAAAGAAAAATTTATTAAAATTAAAATGAAAATAATTAAAAATAAAACATGTATATTTAAAAAATGCACTTTAGGCACACACACTATGGCGTTTAAACAATAAATGAAATAATAAAATCTATAAAAATATAAATAAAGCAAGAATAAATAAGAATATAAATTTTAAAAATTTATATATAATATTTACTTTAATTTATAATTTTTTCAATTTAATAATATAATATACTTCCACTTATAATTTGGAAAAATAACAATTTAATTAAACACATTAAAAAATTATAATAATAATCTTTTTAAAATATGCATTTATATAATCCTTTGATATTTATAACAAAATATATATAATTTCCTCAAGTTTCATCTTTTTCATCATTAAACGCTTCAATATCTCTTTCAGTACTCCAGCTGGGATGAGCAACATATTAGTGATTTCATAGATGTCAAGGTCAATTGCTTGGATCCTAACAATAGACGCATACAATTAGCTGATATAGAGTCCATCAAGAAAGTATCCACAGAGCTGCAGGCGGCAGCAGCAGCAGCAGAGGCCAATGAACCGAATCCTAGTGTTGAGGCCAACGATGAGAATGACAATAATGATGGCACCACGGATCAGGAGCCAGCTGGAGCAGCTAAGGAACAGAACGAGGTTGAGCACGATGGCGAGGAGGAGGACGATGATGAAGATGACGAAGACGAGGAAGAAGATGTGGATGAAGATGATGAGGAGGACGACGAGGATGAAGCATAAATGGATGAACTATTAATGATATATTTACAAAAAAAAAAAAAAATTGAGTTCTATATTATATATAATTCCTAGAAGTTAATTAGACGGCCAAGTTAGCGTTAGAAATCGAATTAAAATTTTTGCGGCATTGTGAAAACGACTTTAAATTTAATTTAGTAAAAACAATTTGAAATATCAACGCAATGCGCAACAAAATACATTGATATTATTAATTACAATTCAATTTGCAATGCAAATTACATATTTATATAATATTTATATATATAGTTATCATTCTGACTGTATTCATGGTGTTTTGTCATGTCTTGTGAGAGACAGCGTTAATCTTTGCACTGATCTGTGCTGTGGGAGCTGAGCTGAGGCTGAGGCTGAGACGTTGGCAGACGGATTTTGTTTTTGTGTTGGGTTTAGTATTCTGGTTTCTTGGCCCGGTTACCGGCGACGTTCACCCTTGACGGTTTTGCGCTTCTCTTTCTTCTCTTCACGCAGCTGTTTTTGCTTTTCGCGATCCTCTTTATCCTTTTGCTTTTTAGCCGCACTCTCCAGACGCGCCTGCTCACGCTTCTCCTTGGCCAAATTGGCCACATCTGATTTATTAGTGTTGGGTGCCATGATGCTCGAACCGCTGGGCTCGGCACCCTCGCCATCTGTATCCTCATCCTCCTCCTCGCTGACAGCGGTCTAAAAGTTACATGAAATTCGATTATTTATCATAGGTAAATCAATCAATAAAATAAACCTGTGAATATTGAGCTAATATCTGCTGCTTAATGCGCAGCTCCTCTTCGGTATATTCGCGCTCTTTGGCGGCGGGTTGCAGTTTCTGCTGTTCGAGCAATTTGGCCAGCTGTGCGTTCACATCGATGTCCAGACCCTTTTTGGGCGGCTCATCGGCGCTGGGATGGCTCTGGAGCCATTTCTGCAAGATGCTCGCCACCAGCTCATCTATGTTGGAGGCCTAGAAAGTTGGAACGGTCATAAAAATGTTTCACTTTCTCTTCAATTCCACTCACTTCTGTGCCGCTGAGAATCCCTTCGAGTGCCTCGATTTTCTCATCTTGTGTCTCCTCTTCGCCCTCGAGTATGCCAATGATGTATGCACCGAAGACACTCTCATCTGTGTTGAGTTGGCGGAGCTGGTCGTTGAGCCATGTCTGAAATTCGCTCATCTTAAATGAAGCAACGTGTGACAGCAATTTATATCCAGTTCTCCAGGCAAATAAAAGCCGCAAAGTCAACTAAATTCGGCACAGGCTGTGCAGCAGTGTTGGAAAATGCTTAAAGCCAAACAAACAGCTGTTCAAAAAGCGTGAGCAAAGAATAAAATATATACAATTTCAAATAAGAAAATACAAATACGTATTTAAAATTGAAAACTTAATTAATTTCTTAGCATAACATTTTATTTTATTTTGACATTTATTTAATATTGTAAACAGTTAGTGTCAACTATCGGTATCTTAGCAGCGCTGCCCAGCTGTGCGCAACAGTTGCGAATTTTATACAGTTGGTCTGCCCATTGTATGTGAGCGCAACTATCGGCATCTACGCAACGCTGCTCAGCTGTGCACAACAGTTGTGAACGCCTGCAGCAAGTGTGTTCAGCTAGTGTTATTAAACGCTGCACTTTTTATTGTTATTTATTTTTGCGCTGCTGTTTAACATTTAATTTAAAGATATTTAAATTGTGTTTTCTTTTAATGGCATATTAAAATATTCAAATTGCCACAGAATAATTGCGCAAATGCTATTAAGTGTGAATTGTGTGAATTTGATGCGGGTTGCGCATACTCACCATACCGCTAAAGCGACAAGAGTATGCAGCTGTTTGTTATTGTTGTAAAACAACAACAACAATAACAATTGACTTTCATAAACAAATTCCAGGTGCAGTGCCAAGAAGTTGAAGACAATTTACAACGCGTTTATACAATTGTTACGTTTAGTGCGTAATTGAAAGTGTACTCTGTATGTGTATAAATATATTTATATACATACATATGTATATGTGTGTGCGTGCGTATGTGTGTGTGTTTGTTTTATTCGTATTCTGCGTCTCCGTCGCGCTGTCATAATTTAACTACGACAACAACAACAAGAAGAAGGTGAAGTCGACACCTGCGTTTTGTTTATTTGTTGTTGGATGTGTGAGCAGGCGTCATAAACAAAATCTATACAAATCCAACACACGCGCAGCTCGCAGTCGACAGTTAGCAACAAGTGGATGGCTAGTTATTGTTGTTGCTCATGTACTATATAAAGCAAACTCGGACTTGCACCCAATATCCCATCCCATGTAACCAGAGCCGCCACCCCACCCAATTTTTCGTTGACCAGGTAAGCTATACAATAATATATATATATGTTTATATTGTATATTCATATACATAGAGAGCTATATAGTCATTTTATTTATATAATCCAATTGGATGTACAAGCTTGTCTGATTGGATTCATATAGCACAGCGTCCAATGCAACCTGTTGCGCAGTGGTAATTCGGTTTTCGTTTTAAATAATAACCAAGTTTTTTTTTGGCAAGCAATTTGTTGCGAGGCTTACGAGTCCAATTTGTCAGTTTAAAAAATGTGGAAGCGTACTTGGAAGAAAAAATAATAAAAAGTATGATTTAAA
The DNA here is from genome assembly GCA_030914385.1 of Drosophila antonietae. Lineage (NCBI taxonomy): Eukaryota > Metazoa > Arthropoda > Insecta > Diptera > Drosophilidae > Drosophila > Drosophila antonietae. The sequence goes on along the minus strand of JAUESO010000496.1, from coordinate 28,941 downwards.
AAAAAAAAAAAAAATAAATAAAAGATATATATACATTATATATATATATATATATATATATATATATATATATATATATATATTATATATATATATATATATATATATATATATATATATATATTTATATATATATATATATTTATATTTAAAAAAAAATTAAAATTAAAAAAAATAAATATATAAATATATTTTAAAGTTAATAACAATTTCCTAATTCTAACTTAATCAACGCTTTCGCCAAGTCAATACTAAAATGAGATTAATTTGCTTAACTAAAATTAGTTGGGTTAGTTCAGAGATAAATTTCTTAGTTAAATTAATGGCTTATGTAAAATTATTGCTTAAGCAATTTTTTTAGTCTTAATTATTTTTGAATTAACATTACAAATTAATCTCTATATATTTGTAATTTATTTTAAATATAATTAAATATTATGAACAATTTGAATGTATATTCAAATAAAATTCAATTTAAGCATGTCTCAAAGCTCTACCATATCATTGTGCCACCCACGTATTGACGCATTCTCCAACTGGCTAACTTTTCCCGTTAGCTTTGTCTAACTAGCTAACATGTTTCTGCTGGCTATTTATATCCTAATTAAGTCTATTCGAATTCATACTGGCATGACCAGAGACTTTTACCAACTTGACTTCATGAACTTTTATTTATTTTTTAATGGCCCACACAGCGGGCGTTCTTTATAGATGCAGTTGACGCTGTGCGTATGTGTGTGTGTTTGTGCGAGTGCATAATAAAAGCCATTAAAATTAAGTAATTGACGCATGCAGTCGTCGACACCTGGTGGCAGAACAGGACTGGATGAAAGAAGCGCACAATGGATATTGTCATAAGACATTGGCCAATAAATAAACTCGACTCTTCCCTGTCTGTTTACACACACACACACATACATATGCACATATATCATTGTATATGCAATGCATTGCACAAATCTTCTTCTTTTCTTTTTGCATGCAATTCAGATATTCTGCAATTTATTTCACCTGGTCTGGTTGTTCTTAACACATCGCATTGGCCCATTAAATTGAAAGCCTCTTAAAATTTCAAGCAGCACATAAAACTCACACATTTAGTCGCTCTGGGCCACAAAATCGTTGCGGTGCGGTTTTTAACTGCCTGACGAGATATTAACCTGATTTGCTTGACTTTAAATATAGGAAGTCGATTTGTGAAGCTATGCGGTTTATTTATTATGTCGAGAGGTTTTCGATATATTTCGAGATATTTGTAATATATATTTGTATCAATTATGATATGAAAGACTATGAAATTTTTATTTAGAAATTTTTAATTTTTGTCTATAATTTTTTTTTCATATTTGTCTTCTCATTGCAGAAGCCTTTATAATAAATTTTAAGCACCTTTAGATAAATATTTATATAATAACAAAAAATTGATGCACAAAATTGAAATCGATTTGAATATTTTTAAAAATATTTATACTATATTTTCCATTTATTTATTTTATCTATTATTTTGTATTTTATTATTATTATTATTTATTTATTTTATTTTATTTATAATTTTTGACATATAAATCGATACATTATTATTATTATTTATTTATTTTATTTAATTTTATATATTTTTTGACATATAAATCGATAAATTATTATTATTATTTATTTATTTATTTATTTGTTTTTTATTTATATTTTTTGACATATAAATCGATAAATTATTATTATTATTTTTATTTATTTATTTAATTTAATTTTATTTATATTTTTTGAAATATAAATCCATAAATTATTATTATTATTATTTATTTATTTTATTTTATTTTTGTATTTTTGTCATATAAATCGATATTAAAACCGTATAAAAATATATTTGAAATAATTCTATATAATTCTATTATATTTCTTTCTTTTTCTTTTATTCGTATATATATTATATAATTTTATTTAATATATTTTGCATTTCAATTTGCCTTTTCTTTTTTGTATTTTTTATCTTTCTTATATCAATCGATTTACAATACATTACATTACATTACAATACATTTTTATTTCAATTTTTTATATTTTCTTTTTTTTTTTTTTTAGTTTTTTTTTTTTATTTACTTCTTATTTGTTTATTACATTTTTTATTACAAGACTTAAATTTTATTTATCAAACTTCGAAAAACGACTCCAAGCAAGCAACAAGTCAAAAACAGAAGAGAACACGCACACACACACACACAAACACACACATACTTCAAAGTAAAAATTCATGGCTATCTGTGTGGGTGGGCGTTGGTGGGGTAGGGTGTGGCACTGGAGGTATAACACATTACATTACAACGAATCCAACGGAAGCCAACGGGCGGTAGAGGCGACTTGTCAAGGATGCCATTGAGCGCTTTTTCTGTAAAGTATTTTATGTTATTCTAACTGATGGAATTGTACAACGGAGAGGCCGCCCGCTGAGCCCTGCTGAACTGCGTGGTTCCTTTAGTATAGTGCCCTCCCCCTCTCTCTCTCTCTCACACACTCACACACACACCCGGATAGCTATAAGCATATGCTGCTTGTTAAGGCAGCAGGTTGGCTAGTTAAGAGCTTTGTCGCATGGCAACCGAATAAGAAGTGAGAGATAATTAGGAAGCGAATGCTTGCAATAGGAAATTGTATTAGGTGTCCTTGAAACTGTATTGAAAAGCATTGAAAGAGTAGTGTATGAGCATCGAGAGAGTATAACAAGTAGTTTTTTATGTTAATGTTATCAAATATCAAATTTTAGTATTGATTTGTGAATTATACGAAAGGAAATATTTATATAAGTTTAAATATTTTTTTTATTAATATTAAAGTGTATAAATAAAATATTTGTTAATTATTATTAATATACATTTTTTTTAATATACATTTTTATATATTATAAAAATACAATAAAATTTTTATAATATAAAATATTAAAAATGTTTGACATTTATAAACATACAACCTAACACATAACATTTTTTATAAATACTTAAACTGAGCCTGTCAATTCTGTAAATCTTATTTGGAAAATCCGGAAAATATTTCATATGTTCATACTACACTTTGAATTTCTTTCCTTAAACACTAATTTAGTTTCTTTATTAAATTATATTTATAACCAGGCAAAAGTCTCATAGTTCTTCAAGACATAATTTCCTTGTCACCAAATGAATTAGAAAATGTTTAATGATTTCTCTATATAGCCAAGATATTGGATTATTTGAAGACATGATCATGATATCAAGGCATATGCCAGCCATGCGGAGCCTCCCTCGAGGCTAAGTGGATAGCTGCCACGCCTCCTGCACGCGCAGCCCAGCATTTAGAAAAAAAAAATATGTGCGTTACTCTCTCTCAACGCATTTGAGAACTGATTGAATGCGAGCGTTTGCTGCGTTGCTTGACAACTGCCAGCTGGAGGCATTTGGCTCCATGGGTGGTTGATGGATTCCATTCATGGTGGCCCCGCACTTGGCTTGGCTTGGCTTGGCTTGGTCTGGCATATATCCTGCGCGTTGTTCGCCCAGTGGTTGTTGCCGGCTTTGACATTTTAATTTTACAACTGGCAACAGTTTCTGCTGCTATCATTGTCCATGTCGTTGACAAATTGTTCGTAAAAGTCGCTCGCAGGAGCAAAAAAAAAGAAATAGAGATGAAAATACAAAATAACAAGCGAGGAAAACAAAATCTGTGTCAGTTTACATGTGTGTGTGTGTGTGTGTGTGTGTGGTAAAAATACCGTTAAGCCTGACAGTCGAAGAGCCATAGCGCTCTCAGATGGGTCACATTGATATATGAGAGTCAACTCTTGGAGCTACTCGTACTTACTAGCTGCAAGTCTAGCGATTCCTGTTGCGCTCTCAAGTAGCCGCGTCATGTGCGGCCTTTCAAACAATTTTCAATTAAGCGCACAATCACGATAAATAAATCTCATTGTGCAGCGAACTTCATCTTTTGCCTTAGCTTACACACGCTCCCGCTATACATCTCCCCTCTTTTTCTTACCCCATCTCTCTCTCTCACTCTTCAGCTGTGTAGCATTTTCTTTGCGGTTTTTCCGTGGCTTTTGCTTTATTAACCATGCTGTATTCGGGGGGGCAGCTAAGGTAGATGCCATGCTGTGACTTTATTGCAATCTTCCAGCTTCCTCTGTGCTGCTAACACGCTTTTGCTTCTAGCCAGCTGATTGTCTGAGTTGCCCTAACCATATAGTCATTGGCTATGCATAGGATCTTTGGTAATACTCAATATAAGAAATATAGGAATTTATTTATCTACTTGGCATTTCAAATGTGATTTTTATCTATAAATTAACTAATTTTTTCATAGCTTACAGTTTTTTTTATGTTTATTTATGTTTTTTTTTTTTAATTAACTATTTATATATTCGATATGTTAATCAGTAAAAATCTTACTATTTTTTGTAACAATTTATTAAAAAAAAAAAAAAAAACAGTTTGCATGTATAAAATATTATTATTATTTTACTTTTAAACAATTTTTTTTTACATGTTTTTCATTGATTTTTTTCGGCTTTTCAAGCAATTGAAATATTTTTATTTTTCTTTATTACTATATTCATTTTTATTATTATTATATTCCAATTTTTTTTATGTAATACAATTTCTGGCTATTTAATGGCTAAAAATTGCGTTAAATATATTTTATATATTATGTTTATATTAGTATACAAGAATAAACGTATATTTATATTTTAAGTAAAAGCTTTTAAGATAAATCAATTTATACTATATTATTTTGTAATTTCTAATTTATATAATTATAATTTATAATTTATATTTATAAATTTATACTATAGTATTTTTGTATTCTTAAAAAAAAATCTCCTTTCATTATCAAGTATTTTGTGCTTTAAGACCATTTTCAACTTATTAAATAATAATATTGTAATATATGTTGCTTTTTTTTCTTTCAATAGACTTTAAAACCATTTAAAAAATGTATTTTAAATTTGTTACATTTATATTTTATTCCTTTTTAGTTTTTTTTTTTCATAATATCTTTACTTTTATTGTCTTTTAGAGATATATTTATTTTTCATATATATTTCATTTTATATTTATTTTAAAATATTTTAATATTATGAAATCTTTGAGTATTGAGGAATTACAGTTTTTTAAGACAATTTTTAACGTATTTATTTATTTATTTATTAATGTTAAATTAAAGCTAACTAAAAGCTAAAGCACTGGCTACTGAGGCCTTCAGCTTGAGGATTTACATTTATTGTTATATGGGTTATATGTGTTGGATTCTTTGAGGAACTTAATTATTTCAGGAATGTCTTCTGGGGTTGGGTTTGCGAGAATTGATATAGGGCATACGTTTTTGAAGATTTGTTTAAGTTTAGGTTTTAAGTTATTAAATTCAAATTTGTTGTGCTTTATTTTTTCTCTTCTTTTATATTTGTATATCAATAGATTTTAAAACATTTTAAAAATATATTTTAAATATATTATATTTATATTTTATTCTTTATTTTTTTCTTTTTTATAATTTCTTTACTTTTATTTTAGAATTTTATATTTTTTTCATATACGTATATTTCATTTTAAATTTATTTTAAAATATTTGAATATTATAAAACATTTTCATATTATGAAATTTTAGTTTTATTATATACATTTAAAGCTCTATCCATATTACATACATTTGAACTTATATCCATGAGAATCGATTCAAAAGTTTGTAGATATTAAGCTACGAGAAGCAAGTTAGAAAAATTTTAATTAATTAATTCATTTAAATTCTAAAAATAATACAAATAATGAATACTCTCATAAATGGATATATTGAATCGTTGTCAGTTTTCAATTACATTAGAATGAGTTTAAAATGTTGTATATAATATATATATGTTATCTATTTAGTATAATAATAAGTCAATACAACTAATGTTTACTCTAACTAGACTTGACTTCAAATCAAATCTATATCAAATCTAGAGTATTTTGGTTTCGTTCTAATACCTAAGAAATGCCAATAAAACTTGTTTATGTTTCATTTCCTTGCCATAAATTGTGCGGTTAGAGAACTAAGTGTGTGTACGTGTGCATATATATATATATTTATATATATGTGCATGTGTGTGACTATGTTTTTATAATGTTGATATATGTGTTTGTATTGCAATTTATGAGTTACATAAGAAACATTTCACCAGCTCGCTCAGCTATGGCTTCTCCTCGGATGCTGTGCGTGTGGTCAATTTGAGGCGCTTGACAAATACAAAAAAAAAAGTCCAAATAAAAATCAGTGAGAGAAAGAGGGAGAGAGAGGGAGAGAAGAAGAAGTAAAGAAACCGCCAAATGCAGGCAAATTCAATCAAGCGAAATTTAACAAGATTTCCGTGAAGAAACGTCTGCCTGGTAGATATGCAATTCCCTCACTCTCTCTCGCACACACACTCTCTCTCACTCTCTCTCTGCTTCTAATGGATAGAAGCTGTTTCACAAATTAAGCAAAAGTCGCCCAAAAAACAACAACAACAACAAACACAAATGATGAGAAAAAGATTCGGCAAAGCTAAGGCCAAACCTAAGGCTGACGCTGTGGCTGAGGCAGAGGCATTTTTTATAAAGTAAATAATAAATCAGCGACGAGACGATATATATGAAAACCGAAGCACATAAACAGTCACACACACACACACACACACACTTACACACATATGCTGCAGATACAAAAGCATCTGAAAAGAAGAAGAAGCATAAAACTACCTATAGAAGATTTAGTGGCTGTGTCTTCTTCAGCTTGCTTAGGTAGCTCAAAGGAAGTAAACAGGATTTGAGCTTTACCAGGAATTTGGCTCTTCAGTTGTGCTCTCGTTGCTATTGTTGTTGTTGTTGTTGTTGTTATTATTATTGTGGTATGCCTTTAGCCTACGCATTAGGTACAAAATAGTTCCACAAACTTTTTGCTTTGGCTTTGGTTTTGGTTTTGGCTTCGTTTATTTACTTTTAGGAAATTCGATATATTTAAATATGTTGTTTAGTTCACTTTTTTTTTGTCTTTCTTCTTTTCATCGTGTTTTCTTTTGCTGCCTGTTATTCGTGTTTTTTTTTCTTTTTTTTTTTTTTTTTTTAATTAATTCTCCTGAATTTTATTAAATGATAAGCCGTGTAATTTGAACACATTGTACATAATCTGTTGTTTGTGTGTGAACGAATGCTTAGATATGACTAAAAAAAAAGAGTTTATATACATAAATACATATACATATAGCTAAAAGTCACTTGATGCCAGCAATACGTAGAATTCTGTGCGCTGAGTAACTTCAACTGAAAGTTAAAGTTAAGCTAATCAAAAGTTCTTCAGTTTTTTTTTTTTTTGCATATGTAGATCAGATTCGGTTGGGGTCCAGTGTGCGAAAATTGTGTAGAAGAGTTCATGGAAGAACGGTCCTAAATAAATGTGAAAAAAAAATGTAATAAAAAATTTATATAAATAAAATAAAAGAAAAAGCAAATATGCATGCAAACATGTTAATATTTAAACACATGTTTATCTGCTGGTCTTATCTTGAGTATTAATAATGAATACATTAATACAAATCTTTGCTTTATGTTTTGTTACCTGTACTCTTCAGAAAAGTGAAGTGTATGAAGCCAGATCTTGAAAAGAATGAGAAAGGGGGGAGGGGGGGGAGGAGGGGGAGAGAGCAAGCGAGCATGAGCTATAGAATATGAAAGCTGTTCAATGTAGGAGATTTTATGAATAATGCAGAGCAATATAAAGCAGCTGCGATAAATATTATATATTTTTTTATATATGCATAAAATATATTTTTAAAATATGTTTATACTCCCTAACTTCAATAGGCATATTTCAAATATAATTTACAATATAATGATGTTATCATACTCGTACATTTGACATTCGATATTTGATTTTATTTTCTCTTTAGTGCATCTCCAGCTCTCTCACTTAACACTTCTCCAGCATTCAATCGCAATGAGTCGCCTCTCTATGCGATTCTCATATACTTGCATCATCACACAGCTACGAATATACAAATTTGATTTGTGCTCAGCCCAATCAGAGCTCATATTTGTGATTAATGAATTATTCGAGCAATTTTATTGTAGAGCTCAGCCTGCTCTTAGCCTGGCGGCAATTTCATATTTTCTGCAATATGTTTTACCGCCAGCTGTTCATAAATTTGTTTTTTACTAAAAAATTTTGATGCTGTCAGGAAATTTTTAATTAAAATGTATAAAAATGTGCATGCAATCAATTATTCAAATTGCACTTTGGTTGCCCATTAGCATTTACAGTTATTGTTGCTGCTGCTGTTGCTGCTGCTGCTGCTCTTGCTGGTTGTTGTTGTTGCTTTTTGGATGTCATGTTATTCTGCACAAGTGCGCAATTATTTGTGCAACATAATTAAAATTTTATTAATTCATAAACAAATGCAGCGTTAAGCAAGAGCAACAATTGCTCGTCAAAAAAAAAAAGCGCCAATTGTTGCTGTTGTTGCTGCTGCTGCTGCTGCTGCATCATTCATAAAAAATTCCATAAGCGCAGACAACAAACAACAGCAGCTACAGCAACACACTTTGCCTCTGCCTGCACATTCCATTTTCACACTGGCTTACAACATTGACAACACCTGCCCCCCACCTGGCCCCACCTGCCCTTGTTTGCCATGCAGCGTATGCATGCCCCACCTGGCTGGTTTCGTTGTAAGCACGTGTCGCTGCTTGTTGCCAGCTACTTGTGTTCTTGCTTCCCCTTCTTCTTCATCATCATCTTCTTTGTATTTTGGCTACCACAAAAATTGCCATCAGTTGCTGTCTAATTGGCAACGGGTAAGTGTGGGTAAGCGCGAGTAATAGAGGGTATGTGATCTGGTGGGGAGAGAAGGCAAGTGAATGAATGCGTTGATAGTTTAGAACAGCTGTAGAACTCTGTTGAAGATTTCAGTGCAAACAACTTCCGGAATCCATAGATAGACGTGGCAATACAGAGGTAATAACTTTAAGTGCAGCTAACATGAATGACTCAGAAATACGCTGCGAAAAAAATATTGTGAAAAATATATATATTATACAACAAAAAGTGTAAACGGTAAAAAGAATGTTAATAATCCATGAAATTATTAAACAAATGTTATTAAAAATAAAAAATGTTAGAACACAAAATCTTCTAATTTTTAAAAGCTTTTAATTAGTAATCAAAGACTTAATATATGCAAAAATATGAAAACAAAATATTTTATAAATATTATTTTAAAAATATTTTCTAATAATAAAAATTATTTAAATAAAATTATCAATGACATATATTTTCTAGTATTATTTATTTTGTTTTAAATTATAAAAATTTTACAAATAATCAATTAAATATATTTCTATTTTAGAAATTATTTAGTTTGTAATTATTGTTTAATTAAATGTAAATATTTTATTTCTTTATTATTTAATTTGTTATTGTTATTATTTAATTATATTTGTTTTTTTTTTTACTTATTTAATTTGTAATTATTATGATTTCATTAAATTTGATATTTTTGATTTAATTAATTCGTAAATATTAGTATTTAATATTATTTAATTAAATTTGTAATGTTTTATTAATTAATTTGTAATTATTATTATTTAATTATTTTTTTTTTATTTTTTTCTGCAATATTTATCAAGCTCAAAATAATTATGTTTAATTATTATTATTAAAATTAAATGAATACATTTTTTTATTATTTTTAAAATTAAATTATTAGTGATGTTTTTTTCTGCATTAATTTAAAATAATTATGAATCCAAGAATATGAATTCTAATTTTTATTAACTTTCCAATCTGTTATTATTATTATTGAAATTAAATTATTATATTGTATCTGGGTAAAGTTTTATTTATTTTTTTAATTAAAAATATTAACAACAAATATTTTAAATATTAATAATCATAATATTTTAAATATTTAAATAATTTTTTTAAATATTATTGTATACAAATAGTAATTTATTTACATTCAAGATTAAAAAAATAATTTAGTTCACTTTAATAAATTTATTCATATACAAATTTTGACTTTAATTCGTACTTTCATAGTAAAAATAAATTAAAATTGAACCTTTCTTGAAACTTGATAGAAATATAAATTTATTAATCATGCAACTTGTATGAGAAAAGTGAAATAGAAGCTCAAAAATTATACAAACAAGAAACAATACAAAAAAAAATCAAATTAAACAAAACTTCAGCTGCAAAGTCAACTTTGACGTCGCCAATGCTGTCCATGGTTGCAACACCTGTCGACACTGTGGCATCAGCATAAAATAGAATAAAATGAAATAAAATAAATACGTTAAAGCGCAAGCAAAAGCAGGCAACAAAAAATACAATAATAAGAAGAGAGAATTAAATAAACAAAGGTAGAAGAAAACCCAAAGCGCAAACTGCAAATAAATGTATGGCAATGCATACAATATTAAATAAACATTGCGAATTTGAAAGCAACAAATACCTTTTATGGCCGCAACAAGTCTGCGCTTCAACTTGAGTAAATAGCAAATTAAGTAAATATTCTATGATAATAGATATAAAATTATATTCAAAACATGCGCAAATAATCGATTGAAATGCGCCAAAGAAATCTACAAAAAAAATTTTTCTAAATGAAACGAAAATTGAGTAAAATTAAAATTAAAATAGAAATTAATTCAAATAAAACTTAGACTAAATGACTAAAATGATAATTCAATTTAATATAGAATGAGGTAAAAAATAGGTTTGAATTTTAAATATTTATTTATAATACAAATATTAAAAGATTATTAATTAAAATTATTTAATTTATTATAGTAAAAAGATTTAAAATGCAAATAATTTACACGTATTTAAAACTAAAAAATTTGTAGAAAAAAATTAATTCCATATAAAAAAATAAATGATTAAAAAATTACATTCAAAATATAAATTAATTGACACTTTAAAAGATTTTATTCTTAAAATATTGAGACTTACTAAATTAAAAAAAAAAAAATTATATTATAAGATAAAATTCTTCAAAATATTAAAATTTAAAAAATATTTTTAAAAGTGCAAACACAATTAGCCAAAAGGGAAAGTAAATACAACAAAAATGCTCCTAATCAAAAGACATATTATGATAAATATGTAGAAATATCTCCTCACCTTTAATACAATTATAAAATAATATTCATTAAATATTTTGATTGCGATTTATGCGCGATGCCAAATCGCATAAAAATTATTTAATCAGCAATTTTTGCAGCGCTACTCAAAACACAAAACGCAAAGTAAAAATAAAAAAACCAACAACAATACAACTTTAAGGTCTTCAACAAGAAACCCCAAAAAGTTGAATATAATAGTTTTCAACAAAACAAGAAAAAGAGAAGAAAAAATCCCATAAATAAATTGCTAACAAAGCGTAGCAATGGCAAAAAAAAAAAAAATGTACAGTCACCAAGTAGTTCTCAAAAAAGTTGAAAAAAAAAACTGCGCATAGATACGGTAAGGTCGAATGAAAAAATAAGTCCAGAAGTTGGCCAACAAAATGATTAGACGGTGGGCTTAATGGTGCTAGCTTTTATTATGTGTTTTAGGGAATGCAAAATGACAGAGCAAATGTGTAAAAATAAAATGAAGAAAATGTAATCTTTATATAATATTAATCTAATTTAATAAATATTAGGTTAAATAAATATATAATAAGGTATTTTATAAAGACATATTAATATAAAGGTAACTTAGAGTATTTTAATTGAATTCACATATGATATAAATATTTTAAAAATATATTTTTTTTTTTGCCTTATTTAACATTCAACAGCTTTATGCTCGTTATTTATATATTGAAAATAAAAAAATTAACTTTTCACTAAAATATTATAACATTATTATTTTGAAAATAAAGTTATATTTTTAGTAAAATATTAATATTATTATAAATATAGAAATTAATTTAAAAATGCAAGTTACAATAAAATTGTAATATTAATATAATTAAATTAATAGATAAAATATTTATTTTTATTTTAGATATTTACTCTATATATAATATATATTAAAAATACGTATTCATTCAAGTTATAAATAAATTTTAATTTCAATATGATTAAATTGATAAATAAAATATTTATTTTTATTTAATATAAAATAACTTTTTCTCTGAATCTCGACTGCTTCAATTTATAAAACTTAAAAGAATATGTTTTTAACTTTTTTTTAAAACCGCACAAGATTTCGTTCAATTTAAAATTAAATTTAGAAATTTAAGAGTACAACAAAATAATTTATTTTGTAGAAAATATATTTTTACTAGTTATCCTATTTATTTATTTATAAGCGCAGCTTTTATTAATTTAACTCATATCCAAATTCTATGAGAGAAAAATCCAGTTTGATAATTTCTATAGCAATTGTATATGTTTAGTTATACTTTAAAAGTAATTAATAAAAACTATCAAAATTGCTCATAAAGAGCAATAAATCCAATTAGATTTACTACCAACTCCAATTGCAGCCTGTGTTCGTTTTTAACGTCCCATAACTCAAATGCCAATTAGAGTTTTTTTTTTTTTATCATGCCCTAACTCAAACTGTTATTGGATTCTTCTTGCCTGCAACTCTATTCACTATATTTATTTTGGACACACTATTGATCGTACCCTTTTCTTGGCCAACTCCAAAAGAAAAAAAGTAAATAACTAAAACCTTCAATTTTTCAATTTTTTTTTTCTTTTTGTAAAAACAACTCAAGGCGATTCTTGGGCCAAAACTCATTTTCGCTTCAACTTTGCGAAGCGATTTGATTTCGTTTTTGTTGTTTCTTCTGCTTCATTTTCTATGTTTTTTACCTGAAGCACACGTTTTTTTCTGTTATTTTCTGTGAGAGTGTTTGTCTGTGTGTGTGGGGCAGACATTGATTTTGATTTTTGTCTAGCCGTGGGCTTTAGCGGGGGGTCCACAGAAGCGTTCATAAACTAACACACAGAAGTTTATGGCATCACGTTGGGAACTACTGGTTTTTTCTTTTGACTGGGCTTGGAGGGCTTTTTTTTTGCGAGTCGATATGCCCTGTAGAGGGGTATGCATAAACGGGAATACTAATAATATAGTTAAACAAATTATAATAAAATTAATATTCATATTCATGCATATATTTGAGATGTCATAGAGTTTAGAGATATTAGAAGTTTTAATGTAAACAATTTTTTTGGCTATTTTATATTTTATTTTTTAATTAGTTTACATTTATTATTAAAAAATTTATAAGTTTTTTGTATATTTAAAATTAAAAAATTAAAAATTTTAATTTCTATTTATCTATTTTATGTTTCACTCTCTAATTAACTTACATTTATTTATTAGGAACTTAAAAAAAATGTTGTAGATTTAAAATTTCTATTATCTCTATTTCATATATTACTTTTTAATTATTTTAAATAAATTTATTATAAAATTTTCTACATTAAATAAAGAACCTAATCTTTAAAAACTTAATCTTTAAAAATCATTTTTCTTAAGTTTTTTATAAATTAAAAAGAAATTTTTAAAAAATTATATATGTTTATTTATTCATGTTTTTTTTACATAATAGAAAAAAATGTGTAAAAAATAAAAATTATAAAAAATATATAAATTAAAATACAAAATTTCTGTTGGGCATTATATAATATAATATATTATATATTAATAATATTGATTTTAAATACTTTTTACATGATAGAAAAAATAATTTCTATACTAAAATTAATTGAAAAAAAAAAAAATTATTTTTTATTAATATTATATAATATTATATATTATATGCTAATATTGATCAAATCTAGAGTGTCTGCTAGGGCATCATTTCTTTTTCGCTTCGCTCATCTAGAAAATGACTAAAGTCTTCAATGCCAATAAACAGTTTTCCAGCGAAAACTTTAGGAAATTGTGTTGCTGCTGGCAACAGTTGAGTTTTTCTCGTTGGTCATCAAATTTGTTTTTCTTCTTTCATTTAAGCATTGTCTCTCGTCATTTTGCTTCTAATTGTTTGTAATATTAACAACAACAAAGTATATAAAAAAAATATGTATACGATGTATATATATAAATATATATATGTATATATACATGTGTATTTATATATAAAAGAATGAAGCTATAAAGAAAATGGCACAAAAGAGCAGCATCAACTGGAAACCGACTGCATAATACTCGTTCCCTTACCATAAACAGTCGAATTTATGTAATCTAGTAAATATATAAATTTCTTTATAGTATTTTGTTTATAATTTAACTGTAAATTATTTCAGTTGTAATCCTAGGCACGGGAGGTTCACTTTTCTAATTGTTTATAGAAATGCAATGAAATAATTTGATTGTAAATTAATTGTAATAATAATTTTTAAGACTCGTATGCCAGGAGAACTTGAAAGTAATTCTCTACATGGAGCATGCTCCTGCCAAACTATATAGATTTTTACTGCTCTTCTTACGTCTCTCTAATACTGCCTTGAGTTCAGCTATAAAACTATGAAAGATATACGAGTTTTCCATATGTATATATAATTTTCTTTAGTATACACATACTATATGCATAAGCTCTCTAGCATTATTATTATATATCATTTGATACAATGTTGTTAATAGTATACATAGATTTTAAGCTAAAGCTTTTTGGAACTATTATTATTATTATTATTTATATATTTTTTTTTAAATTCAAATCGACTCTCATTCATCCAGTATATGTAACCAAAAAATCTTAATACTATTTTAGATAAAGCTAAGCACGAGCATGTATACAATATTTTATTCAATATTCACTATTCAACTCTTCCAATTGACAAGGAACCAATATACTCGCATTACCATTTCGTTGGGCGAGTATAAAGTTTTTCAAACTGTCAGCAATTAAAGTAGCACATTTGCCATTTGCCATTTGCCTTCTCTTGTTGTTGGCAGTTTTTGGTAAGTGTTTTAGCTGTTGTTGTTGTTGTTGTTGGTCTGTGGTAATTATGTGCATACAATCAGCTTAACTGCATTTGTCATGCATAATTAAGGCTGGGACAAAAAAAAAATGAATCTTAACCAAAATCTAAAGTGACGACAGAACGAAACGAAAAATTTGAGAATGGAACTGCAAATTGTGTAGTAAGAAAATTCAATTCGTTTTATGAGCCTTATCAAAGAACTCTAGCGCGATGACGTCATCTGTAGAGGAAAACGCTTTAAGCCTTTAGTAGATAACATGAATAATATGAATACGGGGAATGAGACATTTAATAGAATGCGAAAAGTGACAAATTTTGTTATATTTAATTTCGTTTTATATATATTTCTTTATATATTACTTATTTTTGTCTATTATTAATATATTTTTAACATTTTCTGTTTGGTATTGAATGCGTTTTTAATATATTGTATTATTTATTGCGCGTTTATAAAAATCGGCAAATTCTTCTTTACTTAAATATTAATTTTAAACATTTAAAGTTTATTTTATAAAATTTTCAAAAATTATCTTATGACATGATATGCATTATTATATTATTTTATTTTATTTTTAATTTTTTTTATATTATTATTTTCTTTTTTTAATAAATTTCTTTTATTTTTTCTTTTAGTTTATTTTATATTTTAATAATTTTTATATTATAATTATTTTATATTAATATAAAATATTATTAATAATATTAATATTTTTAAATAAATTTCTTTTATTTTTTCTTTTAGTTTATTTTGTATTTTTAATAATTTTTATATTATTATTTTTTTTATTATTATCTTCTTTCTTTTAATAAATTTCTTTTATATTTTCTTTTACTTTATTTTGTATTTTAATCATTTTTATATTATAATTTTTTTATATTATTATTTTCTTTTTTAAATTTTCTTTTATATTTTCTTTTACTTTATTTTGTATTTTAATCATTTTTATATTATTATTTTCTTTTTTAATAAATGTATTTTATTTGTTTTTACTTTGTTTTGTATTTAACAATTTTTGAATTTGAAAATTTCTTTCATATTTAATAAAGTTTATCAATATGTATTATTTATTTTCTTAACAAAATATATTTTTTGATAAATATTATATCTAAACTAAATTTATATATTACTGAACTTACTTATTATTTATTTTATATTTTTTAAATAATTTTACCTTCATCAAATTTTCTTATACTTTTCTAACATTCTTTCAAGTATATTATTTTAATATTTTTAGTTTTGATAAAATGTATTTTAAAATGAAATTATTATTGCTGTCATTGAAGAAATATATTTTCTATAAATATCTTCATTCAGATATGCTTCAGAGACTTGTTATGCTATATAGATATTACATATACATATATATATATAAACATTTTGAATCATTGGCACATATCTATGGAAGTGTTAGGGTATTAACCTTCCTTAAAAAATAATATATATTTATTATATACTGAACATTTTAAGATAGATACTTTGGGCAGAATAATAATGCTAGAAAATGTATTTTAATTGTTTAATATATAAACCCCCATGCCTTATTAATTATTTCATTTAATTTTCTTATAATAATTATTTAATATGATTTCACATTGTCAACGTAAAGCTTGGCCCATTTGAAAGATTTCTTATCATATCTCTGACCATAAACCGAAACCTCTTTTATGTTGAACTCGCGATATTTCTTATCAATTGACAAGAGTCTGCAATTGAAAATACGTTAATTGTCGAGCAATTATTGAGAGATATTTAAGTGTTCGAGAGCTTTAAGAGTAGCTTTAATATAATTTGAAAGCTCTTAAGAGCTTTAACATACTTTTTTGGAATCCACAACGTTTCTTATCAGGTATGCAAACCTGCTTAATGGATACGCCTAGTAAAAGTATTCAAATTTTTTATATTATTGTTTTTGTTTCTTACATACCACTGAAAACATTAAAAAAAATGTTTTTTGATAACGCGTTGCTTAAAAAATTGCCATAAAAAGCTGCAAAATAGCTGCCAATAAAACTATGTATAAATGTACATATGTATATGTATAGTCTAGCTATATACAAATTATATATGTATGTACATGTACGTATCGTGCATCTGTGTGTGTAGGAACACGACGAGCAGTAGTGAGTGCTATTGAAATTGAAGGCGACAGTGACGACGACGATGGCGTTGAGAGCTTTTCCATTTTGTTTATTTTTGTGCTTACATTTTTTTGTCGTTGTGGAGCGCGACAAAGCTGCAAATGAGCACGACTTGCCGAAACATAGAGACAGATAGAGATTGGGAGAGCGCGAGAGAGAGAGAGAGAGAGCGCGTTTGCAATTGCAGCAGCGCGCGCTCTGCGCTCTCTTTGGACAAACTGGACGTGTGTTTGTGTTTGTGTTTGTGCACTCATCACAAACACAACATGTGTTTCGTCATCAAAATTTGTTTTTGTTGCATTTGCCGTGTGTGTTTTGCTGGTGAAATTTTTTTTATAATCTCTTTTGGTTTGTGACGTGTGTGAGATGATCAACGGTTTATTATGTTTGTTGACGGAAAGTTTTTCTTGGAAATTCTTGCTGCACTTTGTGATGCATTATGATTATTAAATTATAAAAAATAAAATATCTAGCTTATTCTTTTTTAATAATATTGTTTTCTTAAAATATTTTTTTCAAAAACATTTTTTTTTTTGTTTTTGTTTTTCCTAAAAGTCGCCATTACATTTCTGCAAAAACACAACAAAAACAAAACGCTCAACAGCAAAAGTTGTTTTTGTTTTTGTTTTTGCTTACCGTTCTTGACGTAGCCGCCGTCGTATTCGTTGGCTGTCGTTAAGCGCCGCGTATCTGTGAGAGATACGCTAATTGTGGGGCCACCACGCAAAATGAAAATGCCGGCAGTAGCCTCCAGAGAGCGGAAGAGCACAGCACTAGCTGTAAAACGGCACAGAGCAGCAGTTGTTGCATCTCGTTTTAATTGTGCGGTAGTCATGCCCTGGTGTAAGCAGAGACGCACTATGCGCAGCCATTGTTGAGCGTTGCCAACAGGCAATAAAAACTTTAGCGCTCGCACGACACTTGACACAAGGAGCCAGAGCGGCTCACACACACACACACACAGAGATAAAGAGAGTGAGAGAGCAAGAGCGTAAGCTAAATGAACTGAAAGACAGCGCAAACACACAGCTGGTGTATGTCTGCGTCGTGTTTCAGTTCGAGTTTGTATTTCGTTTGGTAAGGTTGGTTGGCTGGACCCACGCAAGGCAGTCAACAAAAAAAAAGTGCCAGCCTCTGCTGTCCCCACTGTCGACGTGTCTTACGGTCGTGTGTCGTGCGTGTTTCTCCAGCATAAATTGCAAATATCTAATTCACATCTAACTAGCCAAACAATTGTGAATATCTACAATTTCAAATAAATATATGAAAGTGCGCAAAAAGCAAATCACTTGGCGCAGCCCACAAAAAAAAGCAAAAGATGCAAAGTGCGTGCATTCAATTGTGAGCGTGCATGTGAGTGTGTGCGTGCGTGTGATTTTTGGTGTGCGTGTGTTGTTTTGGGAGTCTTTGCAATGCAAATTATTCGAAATAAACCCACATTTATTGTACAACAATCTATAGTTTTAGGATGCTAACTGGAAAACGTATTTAATTCGTATGCTTATTTTGCTTTTTACAACAATTTTTCCAACTCGGTTACGGAATTTTTGTGTCGCGTTTCATTGCCAGCTCGTCTCAGAGCGCGCGCGGGCTCTCTCATCCATCACTCTCTCTCTCTATGTGTCGTCGTTGTGTTCGCTCTCTCATGTCGCTTTGCCGCGTCGGCCGCGTTTCATAATCCAATTGCCGTCACTCGCTTTGTGGTTCGTCTTCGTACGTCGCTGTCGTTGTCGTTGCCGCCTGCGCGTATCTTTATTTATATTTTGTTTCGGTTCCATTATGTTTCGCACTCTCGCCCTGTTGTACGCCAACTGTTTCCCCCGTTCCCCTCTCCCACTCTGCATATTTTGAAGTTGAAGTTTTTCTTCTACTAATATAGTCTCTTCACTTCTTTTGTTTTTGTTTTTCTTCGTTTTTCTTCTTCCACATTTTATACCTCTATAGATCTGACTTATACGAGAAGTACTATATAATTTTCTAGAAGAAATCCATAAATACTATATCTCTATATATATATTCTCACAAGTTGAAAATATAACAAAGTAAAATAAAACAAAATATAAAAACAAAAAATATATCGAGTTCGCCTTGAAATTAAATCAATAGAAAGCAAATTTATAGAGTAGTACATACATATAAATATATATACATACATACATAAAATATATATATTTATACACGCAACGGTTTCACTTTGCAAATTGTATACAACAACAACCGCAACATAAATTTACAATCAACCTTATTAATTGTTAGGCCAATGTTGCCTAGTGCCGTGAATAAAGTGCAAATAAATGTGCAAATAATTAATGAAATAATTATATAAATAATTACACATAATATGAATTATAAAAAAGATCCTTAAAATGCCGTTAAACAAACTTCATAAAAGAAACTTGGATTACAACGCATTTAATTATTAATTGAGCTCTTGGAGTTGCAAGAATTTGCGAAAAATAAAAGGTAAATAAAATTTATAATAAATATAAGTGTATAAAGATGCCATACTTTAATGAATTGTTCATTTAGTTATGGCAGTCTAATATAAATAAATATATTCTTATTATTTTTATGCAATGGCGCATTGAAAACTTTTTATCTAAGAGAAAATTATAAAAGAAATATTTAAAAATTATAATCATGCTATTTTTATGCAATATTTTTATTTTGAAAATTTTATTGGAATTTTTAAAACAATTTTGTTTATAAATATATCCATGTTAATTCTATGCAATAATTGTTCAATTTGGAAAACTATGTTTAATTAAATGAAAATTATATTGGCATTACAAAAATTATATTTTTAAATTATTTGTATGCCATATTTGTTCAATTTAATTTATGCTTTTATGTATTTGGAAAACCTTTTGAATAATCTAGTGTCATTTCTTAATTATTACTTAATTTTATATCTATTTTTTATATTTTTTTTATATTATTCTTTGTTGTTGTTTTTCTTTTTCAATATATCATATTTCAAACATAGTTGAAAATAATCTTTACTGTGTATTTGTCATCGTCGTCTGTTAGACAAGTATTAGACAGTCCGACAGACAATTGTCGTCGTCTACTTTTTTTCTTGTTCTTTCTTTTGGATTTCCAATTGTTGATTGCATTTGCTTGGCTAGTCGAAGTCGTTTATCAGACATTTACTGGGGCTGGGGCTGGGGCAGGGCGCTTATCAGAGAGTCGCCAAGCAATTGCGGTGCATAAGATTGAGTATGGCGAAAACTGTGCACTGAGAGAAATGGGAGTATGGAAAATATATATTGTCTTTGCATACTTTTATTAATATGAAACAGAAGAATGAAAATGAAATGAAATGTATGAAAATGCAATTTAATTATTCACAATTTAATTATTTGATTAAATAGAAAAATCAAAATAAATATTAGTTGATTGCTTGAATTTTTTATTTATTTATTTTGTTGTATTTAGTATTATTATATGTATTTTTTTATTTATTTAATTTTTAAAATAGATTTTTATTTACTTTATTGGTATTATTTTTATTTATTTATTTGAATTATTATTATTATTATTATTATTATTATTATTAATATTATTATTATTATTATATTATTATTTTATTTTTATTTTTATTTATTTTTATTTATTTATTTTTTATTTTTTTATTGATTTTTTTTTTTTTTTTTTTAGTTTATATTATTTCTTAATGCTAAGTTATAGAAAAAAAATAATTTTATAGTATTTCGAATATCTAATTAAAAATATATAATAAATGCTTATTTTTTAAATAAACTTGTATAAATATAAAGCTTATATATTAGATGATTTATTAATTGTTAACAAAAATTTTTTAATATATGCTTGAAGATATATATTTTTTTTCGATAGGTCGCTTGAAATTATTTAAAAAAGAAATTATTACACATTTTTTTCAATTATAATTTAGATATTATATATTATTTTTACTATAGCTTATAAAACTCTAAGTGAGCTTGAAGAAGAATAAAGCTTATTTACTAGAAGATTTATTTATTATTGATATAATTTAACTAAACAAAATTATTGAACATTGATTTTTGTTTAAATATAATTTTGATACAATTTATTATTTTTACTATAATTCAAAAAAATACTAAACATTTTTTTATATAAAATCCTCTAAGATTAAAGCAATATAAATTTTTGCTCTGTGTTTTATGCCACTTAAACATTATTTCTTTAAGCAATGTACAATCATTTAAAATCATTGAAGATTCAAAAGCAATATTAATATACATTGTAAGTTGTAAGTTCTATCGCTATAGCCGCTGCTGGAGACTTCGCCTGCAGCCATTTTCTTTCAGTGTATAACACTTCTATTGTTATTACATAATCACAAAGCGCGTTGCGTTGCGGTTCAGTTGTAATGTCGCCTCGCTAATGCTGCAGCAGCTAACAAACAAACAAACTTTTGGGCATTAAGACGGCCTTAACTGATCTGCAAGACAAACACAGCGAAACGCAAAGCTCTAAACAAAACTAAACTAAATTGACAAACTGATGTATTGAAGTTTGGCTATATAGACATAGCTAGAATGCTCAGTGACTTGAGTGCGTGTATTTTTACAGATACTATTTCTATGGCGAGTATCTCACAGATACAAATACATTTTGTGTCGTATCACACGAGCGTGTCGGGCAATTTGCTTTGTTATCTCGCACATTTTGCATATGATATTGAAATGTTTATATATATAAATGTTTTTCTTTTTTATATATATAAATATATACATATATTTGAAGCAATTTTAAACATTTTATTTATAATTTTCAATGAACAGTTTCTTGAGCTATTTTTATATGCCTCTCTTCACTCAATCTCACTTTATCTCTCACTCGCTCGCGCGCGCTCTCTCTCGCTCTCTCTGTGCGCACTTTTGCGACGTATTTTGATTTGATTTAATTAGTTTATTGTTAGATGGTGTGTTATTTTTTTTTTTTTTTTTTTTTTTTTTTTACTCTTCGTTTTGGCCCACAGCATTTGCGAACAGGTTAAACCAGTTTTGAGCCACACACAAAAAATTTCTTTATAAATAGTTTGTTCATCAGTTTTTGTTACATACATACACACATATAGAAATATATATATATATATTTTTTTTGGGCCCTCAACTTAATTGCCTCTGTTCATAATTTAATAAAAATAATTAAACACTGCGCTTAGGCTTATCGCCAAGGCAAGTGCGCACTCTCTCTCACACACACACACACACACACACACACACAAGCACACACACACACACATAAGCTAAGGCGCAGCAGCGATTAGATAATAGCATTTTAAATGTTGTCTCTACTGTACGTTGGAAAAAAAATTGACCAACAATAACAAATGGACTTTGTTTTGAAACTACAAAAGACAGAGAGGGAGAGAGAGATAGAGAGATCGCGTAGCACAGAGAGAGCGCGCAAACGTTGCTTGCTGATAAGACAATCACGCATAGACAATGAGAGAGAGAGAGGGAGAGAGACAGCAGAGGCAGAGAGATGTCGAGAGTTTTGCAAAGAATTCATGCAGCGTGCGTGTTAATAAAATGTTATTTTTGAGACAAACTACGTCATAAAGTAGCGAATACTGTAGAAAGAAATGCCAAACAAAATAAGTTAAATGAAACCAAATGTAAATGGAAATTTAAATAATAAATAATAAATAAAATTTAAATAATTTTTTATTTATTGTTAATTAAACATTGTCAATCACAGCAGTGCTTTAAAATTAATTAAAAGGTTAAACAATTTATTTAAAAAAAAAAACATTTTATAAAGAAATTTGTAGTCTTTGGCACAAAAAAAATAATCAAAATAAAATTTTTTTTATTTATTTGAAAATTTGTCTGTTTTTCATTAATTGATTAAATTTTAGTTTTAATAATACAGCTTTATTTGAAATTAATTATAATTGATATAATAATTAAAATAATATAATTAATTTATTGAATTTTATTCATTAATTAATTGAATTTTACTTTAAAAATGACATATTTTTTTAATTTAATTATAATGGAAATATTAATTAAATTATTTATTAAATAAAATGCATGAATATTCATGCATTTGTTAGTTTGAAATTTTCTCTATATATTTTTTAATTTTTATCAATTTACATTAGTTTTCTTTGCTCTTTCAAGTCTCCCAGAACTTTCATTGAGCTGCAAACTCATTTGTTGGTATACACTTAAAAAGTTGTAAATAAAATAAATGATATATGTGTTTGTATCTGTATCTGTATCTACTATATGCATTGCATGCGCCATTAAAAACTTGTTGTTGTCGCCTCAACTTCTACCTCCCTCCCTCCCTCTCTCTCTCTCTCTATCTCTTTCTCTCGCTCTGTGTGTCTCACACTCTCTGAACTTTACGTCAATGTCCTCAAAACCTTGAATGTCGTTTTATTTCACTTATTTTTTTATTCATTTTCGTTTTCTCATTTTTTTTCCTTTCTGATATTGTGGAAAAACGTAAAGCGCACGTTTTTCGCCTTATATACGAATAAAAAGGAGAACTTGTGCTCCTTTGGCGCCCACAGTGAAATATTGCACAATTCTGATGTGCAGATGAATAATTTTTCCTTTCGTTTTGCTCGCTTTATAAAAAACAAATATTTTTCCATGTTAATTGCGAAAATGAGCGTTGCCCCCTCGAGGACTTGTGTGTCGCGGTTCCAGTTGTCAGTCGCAAAATTAATTCACATAACTGGGCATATATTAGGGTATAAAGTCTATATAATGTTGATATATGACTTATAAAAAAAAGAGTGTATTTATAATAGATAAAATGATATATTTTCTTTCTATAATTGAGTTGATCATAGCAAACTGAATGAACAAATATTTTCTATCATCAATTGTCGTAAGAAAGAAATTTATAATAATTAATAATATAAATAGTTTTTAAATAAATTAAATTTAATATATTTGTTATACAAAAGAAATTTTGTTAAATAATTTCTCGACAAAAACGTCTAAATAAATATAAATATAAATATGAATTTATTTATAAATAAAAATTTACGCATATTTAGTCGAGAATTTATTCAACATTTCTTTTATATAAAAAATATGAAAAATATACAAAATATGATATTTATTAAACTATATATTTTTTATATCAAATCTAATAATATTTATCTTTTTTTTTTTGTCTACATATACAGCTTGTAAAAGTTTAACATATTTCCATAATTATTAGATATTAGAATAAAAAAAATATAATTATATTATTCTAAACTAAATTGTATATATTTTTATTTCAAATTTTATACATTTTTTAATTTATAAAAAATTATAGAAAATTTTTCATGCATAGACAATGAATTTAAAATATATAAAAAAAAAAAAACCTAACGAAATTTGTATATTAAAACTATTTTTAATTTTATCTCTATTCACCTTTTTTGCCTTTTTACCTTGCAAAAACTATTTAATCTGTCAAGATGTCTTTGTCTCATCATCAATCAACTTCTTTGTAGCTCTTCACATATTAGTTAAATGTTTGCCAAACTAGCATATCATATATCATATCATATCATATCATGATATTATGTATCTTTGCGCCTCATTCAAGCGTATTTCAGCTTCGGACTTTTCATATATAAGCTCTACTTAATTTTTTTTTGCAAGTTCTTGTTGCTGGCCACGTTTATAATTACGTTAACTTCAATTACTGCTTGCGTACAATATCATACCAATTTCTGCCGCTTCTTCTTCTTCGTTAACATTTTTGTTGCTGTTTTCCAGCTAAAACAGGTTTTTGGCTGCCTTTTTCTGTTATTATTATTATTTCTTATTTTATTTTTATTTTTTTGCTCGCATGCTTCATGAGTTTTGCTATAATTTTAATTTCTTTTTGAAGTTCTTCGCAAATGTATTGAAGGCCTCTCGGCGCTGCTCTTGACTGCCATTTAAATAGTAGTTAAATCATTTTTGAAATGTCTCAAATTGTTCAAGTGCGAAGCTCAGTGGATACCGATATTGGGTCTAAAAAAACAAAAGGGGAGTCGAATTCATATCGGCTTTAATGATAATGATCGATTGCTATGCGGCGCTAAGAGTTGATAAAGAAAAACCAACTAAAATTGTTAAACATTGTATTTAAATTGTATTTTATTTATTATTGCTTTTGTTTATTTAGTGCATTTCGTGTTTGATTAATATTTTTATTTATTTATTTTGAATGTTATGTATTGCATATATATATAGATATTATGTAATTTTATGAGAAAGCATGAAATATACAATTTGTATATATACATTTTTTTAAATTTTAAATATTGAACTTTGTCCATTAACTTATTTAATATATATTATATATAATATATAATATATTTATTGTATATTTATTTAGCCTGTCATATCTTATATGCTTTATAAATAGATTATATCATATAACTCACAGAACACAATTAAATGATTGTTAAAAATTTATAAAAATTGTTGCATTTCGTGATTAGTAATCATAAAATTTTAATTATTTTTATTAATATTTATTTTGTATAAATGATATGGTCTTCTGAAAAAAAATTGTTGAATATTTCTATAAATGGTTTTTATTATTTCTATTTATTTATTTTTATTTTTTTTTTTTGCATTTCGTATGTTATTAAAAATATGATAAAGCATAACAAATATATCATATCATATGATCAAGAAAATAGTAGTATTTTTGTATCTACAACTAAATGGTAGTATGTTGGTATCTACTACTAAATGGTAGTATGTTGGTATCTACTACTATTTTCGTGAACATATTTCGATATACTACTCACAATTATTACAAATTAACTTCCGTTTTATCAAATAACAAATAATATACCTATAATTGATATAAACAAAAGAAATATTTAAACAAATCTACATCTATATTTATAACAACTAGTAGTAGCTGCATTAATATCAGTTAACAGTTAACATACAGCAGCAAAAAAGCAACAAATTACAAATTTCTTCAAATAATATTTATCATAATAGTTAACAAAAGATAATATCTATATTTGGAGAGCTCTTCACATTCTATAATTAGAACGTATTGTATACATGTGTATGTATGCATGTATAAACACATTGAGCATGGTTTAATGCATACATAGTTCGGAAATCGAGTTCCGCTCGCTCTCCATATCTCTCTCTCTCTCTCTCTCACTCTTGCACATTCCTGTTTTCTATTTTAATCTTGAAACCAAGTTTCGTTGCATTCCGTTTAGCTTACATTTCACTCGGCACATTTACGTATCAACAAATGTGAAGAAGTGTGATTGTCATTTGTCGGCTCAGCTACACTATTTCCTTCAGCACACACACACACACACACACACACAGACATACACTCTCGAACACCCACACACACACACACACAGTCGTAACTGTGATGTTTGTTTTGTTTTGTTTTGCTTTGCGTTTTTTTGGGTTTGCCGCATTTGAAATTCATTTTTAGATTTCAATTTATTTTCGGCGTAGTTTATGCCAATTTGGTTTTTTGGGTGCGATTTCTTTTAATATTATGTATGCCATATATAAATATATGTATATACATATGTACACACACACACACATATATATATATATATACTCTACATGCTTCTTCACACGAATTTGATTTGATACACTTTTATTTACTTATTTTTTGTAGCTAAAAAATCAAATTGCAAGCGCTTACCGCATTTTTTTTCGAGCCGTACTGTACGTACGCCCTGATTTTAATGTCATGTGCTCGGCTATATAATATATATAAATACGTGTATATATTCATATATCTATATACATGTATTGTGGTGTGCCTTTAAAAGCATATTAACTAATTGACGTCTGTGTTTATCCTAAATTCGTTTTACTATGCGCAATTTTCACAACAACAACAAAAATCAACAACTGACATTTTGGACACGCCGCAAATGCGAGACAAATGTTTCAGCTCACGTTGGGGAAAAGCTCATGAAAACTATGATTCAGATTTTCACTAAAAATAAATACCCTGTAAGTGAAGCGTTGCGGTTAGACTGAGTAATGTTAGCTAGCTAGATTTATTGGCATATTATAAATAAATAATAAAAATATGTAAATAAATAAATAAATTAATTAATTAATTTTAAAAACTTAAATAAAACTAAAAAAATAATAAAATGAATAAAGAAAACATATTGTTTTAAATTATAAAAATTATAAATTTATAAAAAAAATAACAATAATATTACAAAATAAATAAAATAAGTAACTATATAACATTTTTAATATTTTCCTTTAAATAGGTATATTTTTAAAATTTTCTTTTTATTTATTTTGTTAATAATAATAATATTTAAAAATAATTAAAAAATATATAATATAATTTAATTTTTTAAGAGGAAAATCCTCTAATTAGCTATTTATTATATGACTTGAATTTTTAAAATTTTCCCATTAAATTTATTTGTTTTATTTCCCAATAGAGTATCAGCTAGTCGTTTATTATTAATTAGCATACTCGTGTTTATTTGTTTATTTATTTATTTTTATTTTTATTTTGTATCAGCTGTACTTAAGCAGCGTTAAATATTGTGCGCGACTGACGTTTGTATTTTTGTGGCTTACTACAATTATCTTAATTAAAAATCTTCAAGTCAAAGTTGGCCAGAGTCTGACTCGACAACAACAACAATAACAATTAAAATACAAATACAATACGAAAAAGTCAACAACAAAAGACTTGCTCATCTCTTTTCTGCTGAA
Source organism: Drosophila antonietae (assembly GCA_030914385.1). NCBI lineage: Eukaryota > Metazoa > Arthropoda > Insecta > Diptera > Drosophilidae > Drosophila > Drosophila antonietae. Next base: position 1,127 of record JAUESO010000496.1, on the reverse strand, counting down.
TTAAATAATCAACTTCAGCCAAATAGCCAACAAGTCGTGCTCTAAGCACGGCCTAAACTTGACTTTTGGCCAACAAGTTTTGTGGCCAGCCAAACAATGCAGAAATATTTTGTTTATGAACGTGAGAGAACCTAAAAAAAAATTATTTAACTTAATATGCATATCAAGAGAAATATATGATGTAATTGTTTGCAAAAAAAACTCAAATTAAAATTGATGTAATTAAATATAATATAGATATTTTTTTTTTATTAAATTTACAACTAACTGTCGCAACTTTCAGGGGTACAGGGTGCCTTCAATGAACTTATATTTATATTTATATATATGTTAGATATATACATATGTATATACATTTATTTGGGTTGAAATAATGTTGATGTCATATAGGTTCGTTCGTTAGCTGGCGTTCAAAAATGTTTATGGCACGCACTCGGCTTGAAGCTGTGAGTGAGCTAATGCAGGCAGGCATCAAATCGAAGGAATGCCGATTTAATGCCGTATAAATAATCAGCTAAGACGTTATAGCAGGCATTTGAACTGATGGAGAGCCTACATTTCAGAGTTATATACATATGCATATATAGATATATTATAATGTTATATCTGATGTTGTCCATAATTAGTAATAATATTTTGCAGTTTATAGATATCAATCAATCTTATTTAATATAATATTAGACTTAATTCTTTTGTACTAATTTAAAATTTTCACATATGATTACAATTGACGATGATTTCCACTTCATATTAGATGTCAAATTCTTATCAGAAAGCAACATTGACTTTTGTGATATGTAAATATCCAATTAGAAACAGACTTGCAACTTCTTCCGCCTGCTTCAACTCAAATGCCAAACAACGCATGAAAAGCTTTACTTCAGTCAAATTCTAATTCGCATGTAGATTTGCGCGAATTGCTTGCAAGCTTCATATATTAATGGCTGTGCGAAAGCTCAGTTGACAGTTAAATTGCTCGGAGAGTTCAAATGTTTAGCGACCATTTTGATTTTGTTTGTTCTTTGTAGTTTGCAGTTTGTAGTTTAACTCATTTTGTTTTCTGCACAAACAAAAGTTTGCCTCAAAGATGTTGAGCTGCTTTGGCTACCTGTTGCTCGAGCGCTGCC
>JAUESO010000495.1:0-14031 GCA_030914385.1 Drosophila antonietae | reverse complement strand
GAGAAAACTTTATAGACTAATAATTCTGTTTCTAGATGGACAATCATATTGATATGTTCAGATTAAGATTATGATATTCATATCTATATGCCAAACCAAACTGTATGTCTCTAGTATTTGAAATGCATTTTTTACACATTTGGGGGTGTGGGGGCGAATTGGGGACCGGAATCCAAAATCTGACAAAAATCGAAATTGTATTAAATTAGTATCTATATATATGCTGAAGACTTAGAGATTCTAACTCTAAAGATGAATTAGCTAGAATTTTATAACAGGTTCCCGATAAGTTCGTTTATCGATAACTTTGCAAATATACAAGTTATCGAATTTCTGAAACAAACTCGTACTGCGCGTGCAATATACGGACCTAACACAAAAAGAATGAACTCTCTAGCTTTTGTATCTTCGGAAATCGACGCGTTCAAACATACGGACAGACGGACAGACGGACATGGCTATATCAACTTTTCTCGTCACCCTGATCAAGAATATATATACTTTATGGGGTCTGCCACGCCTCCTTCTGCCTGTTACATACTTTTAACAAAACCATTATACCCTGATTTCCCATTTTCAATGGGTTCAGGGTATAAAAAAATGGAAGAATAGAGATTCCATCTTTATCTTTTGAGTTGACTAAAACAATATCCGAAGTATTTCAATACTGCACAGATAGAAAGATTCCACTCAACCTTCTTAGAAATATTCAGATGTTTAAAACAATAGCTTCCGAATTACACTACAGAAGAACTAGTTAATATCTCGGCAAACAGATAAAACACTTCCTTACATTCGATTATCAACCAAAAACCATCAGACATATTTTTTAACAGAACGTCTAGAAGAATTTTCAAGGGTTGTCAAATTTCTACAGAAAGTACAAGATATTTGAAGGGTTGTTGAAATACAAACAAGAATTATCAAATAGTAGAAGAAATAGGACAAAGACTCTACTTATCAACTATAATGAGTGTAGTGTAAGAGTAAGAGTATAGTGGTCAGAAGATCTTTGGCTGCCAAGAAGTATTTCGAAGACATCGGAGAGAAAATCGTGCGTTTGAATGCTTGGATGAAAGTCGACACAAAGAAATATATTAGACGAACCCATGGAATCAGATTGTTTTAATTAAGTTGGAAATGGAATTTTGATATAAAGGATGAATTCGAATCAACTTGGAATCGATTAATCTCATTATGCTACTCCATGCAACAATAACATTAGAAGCCTTTATTGTGCATTATAGTGCTTGATACTGGAAACGAATATACTTGATAACGGATTACATTATATCAACAACCTATACCTATGTTCCGGCTGGATATCCAAAAGTCGGTCTTCTAACGAATAATACAAGATTACCCATTAAAATGGAGATAAATCGTTCTGGTCAGTCTTACCGTCTGAATCTTGATAGTGGAGGAGTCGGCAAAAGGAATATGAACACCTAAAGTGGTCTCAAAAGTAAATCGTCTATACCAAATGGACACTGAAGTTACACCTGAAACTGATCAGCAAGAAGGTCCTGAAACCGTTTACTTCATATAGACCTGGACGCAGACACACAGAGGGCAACGCTCATTTAGAGCACACGATGGGGCTTCACCTTAAAGGTTAATAGGCCCTGGTTCGAAGGTGGATCTTGAGCCCTAGAAGAGGAGGTTTTTTTTAGTCGGTAAGCGGTCACGCAGTCCGACACACCAGCCAGAGTGATGACCTGACTGACGGTGCATAAAGCATTTTTTACTTATCTCAAAAGACAGTCTTCGAATTCCGCCACAAGTTAATCATGACGCCGCCACAATAAATATTGGAACCAACTAGGGAATCTTGATGACTATTTTCAAGACGCTCGCTATCTGAGCAAATGCATCCTGATCTGCGGGACGCAGATTTTTTAACGGGAAGGAGTTAAGGAGGAAGTTCAGGATACGTAGTAGGCTGGATTCTCCTTTCAACCATGAGAGCAGAATACAACGTACGGAGCTGATTCTATTTAGTTTATATTCGGACGAGACAGAGTTTAGAGCTATTGTTCCTAAATTATAAAAAATTATATTAAATATATTATTTCATTGAATCCGAGTGTATTTGTCTACGCGAGAATATAACTCAGTGCACATAGCGCTACATGCTATATGCATGCATAGAAAAACTGCTTGCCAAGCAGCGTGGCAAATCGGAAAAGTTGTTTTAGTTTTTGCTTAAATGCACAATTCATATGCGTATGTTTCTAAATAATTATCAATTAGCATCAAGCATTTTATAATAAATATACAAATATAAAAAAAAAAATTAAAAAATAATAATTTTTGAAAAAAAAAAGTTTTCTGCGGGATTGGAACCCACGCACCGAACTATAGCTTGCATAGCGCTTACCACCAACGCCACTGCCCTGATATGAGATGTGTTAATTAAAACCAAATAAGGCATTGCTAGAGCGTTTCTGACAAAACTAAAGTAACGATCGAAAAATTCACAGTTCAGTCACAATTCTTAAAATATTCTGGCATGCAAACTTTTGTATGCATACATAGAAAATTGTGTATATACTCGTATAGTGTGTACATGTTTAAATCTGTATGTATGTATGGGAAAAACGTTTGTTGCTTGCCATGTACGTTTTCCAATTGCCGAAATATTTCGTTAATTAAATGTTTATTAAATAAATAAGATGCATATGGGCACAAAGTATTTCGCAGTTAGTTGCGCCTAACTGCTACGTTCTTACTTGTTTTATTTTTAATTCACGGTTAAAAACTTAATTATATTTAAATTAACACATCCAACATAACAAAAGTCAACGACTGGAATTCTGCATGATTAACAAAGTTGCAACAATGTTAAATTCCAACCTTGACAAACTCACGCTACGTTGTCGTCAACATTACATGTGCCGTTGCGACGTCGAAGGATAATAATCGATTAAGTCACATCATTAGATGAATACCATCACTAGTCAGGGCTACCTTGATTTAAGCGCCTCAAGGCGATGCTAAAGAGGTAAGCTGAGACAATAGAAACTAATCAAACTTATTTGATTAACAACATTTTCCATTTCAGCATTGGCAATGCAAAGTAGCTCTATACAAGTAGAGCAACTGATAGATCATTGAAGAATCACATAATTGTATCCAACAATTTGGAAATGATGAAGAAGATGAAGAAAATTCAAATAAATCGACAGATGACTTTGCAGCCAAGTTCAATGACATCTTGAAAGAGAAAAGAAAAAATAAAAATGAAGATAAAATTATAGAATTTGAAAAGCACGATAAAAAGACCAAAAAATTGCTAGAGGTAAATATACCATTACATAGGTATTCTAATCGACTTACAGACTTGGCTTGACAATAGCTGACCCTAAATATATCATAATGTAAACAAGTAAGAAAGCTGTAGTCGAGACTGCTCGACTACGAAATCCCCTGAGCCCTTCTTCGAACGAATCATATTCCAAGAATGCTTCGTTTCGATTCTCCACGCGTAAGAAACTATACATGCAAAAACACGAACACACACACGCTGATCTAAGCTTGTAGGCATGTATGTGTGTATGCATGTGTGCAAGTATTGCAAGCGTCCTTGCTGCTTTGCTGCTGCGTCGCATGGGTTTTGATGAGAAAACTTTGATGATTAATAATTCTGTTTCTAGATGGACAATCGTATTGATATCTTCAGATTCTGATTATGATATTCATATCTACATATATGCTAAACCAAACTGCATGTCTCTAGTATTTGAAATGCATTTTTTTCACATTTGGGGGTGATGGGGCGAAGTGGGGACCGGAATCCAAAATCTGACAAAATCCGAAATTGTATTAAATTAGTATCTATATATATGCGGAAGACTTGGAGAGCTCTAACTCTAAAGATGAATTAGCTAGAATTTTATAACTGGTTCCCGATAAATTCGTTTATCGATAACTTTGCAAATATACAAGTTATCGAATTTCTGCCAAAAAAAAACTCGTACTGCGCGTGCAATATACTGACCAAACGCAAAAAGAATGAACTCTCTAGCTTTTGTATCTTCGGAAATCGACGCGTTCAAACATACGGACAGACGGACAGACGGACATGGCTATATTAACTTTTCTCGTCACCCTGATCAAGAATATATATACTTATATGGGGTCTGCCACGCCTCCTTCTGCCTGTAACATACATTTAACAAAACCATTATACCCTGATTTCCCATTTTCAATGGACTCAGGGTATAAAAATCATTTAATGGAATAATTAAATGTTATATCTTCTTTTTTGTTTTATTACAGAATAGACATATAGTTCTCAGTTGATTTGCATGGAGTAAGTTCGTTGACCTGATTGCTCCGAATGGCGCATCCAAACTGCAGTAAAGCACGTTCAGCACTCCAGGGCAGCTCGAGGCTAATGTAGATCGGAGCCTCTAATTGGTCACATATCGGTCGCTGTGCAAAGATAAGCCACCCGCAGCTGTCTCTGAAACGATGGCCACCATCTTCTGATTGTCCGCGAAACACAGACTCTCGGTATAGTTAACCATGTCCCGAGCTGCTGGCGTATCGCCGCGATGTTCGTATGCATTCTCGTCTATTTTTAATATGCGACCGCTTCGATTCGTCATCTCGGCCACCTCGCTGCTGCCGCCCAGCTCGTCAATCAGCTCGTCCAGCGTATTTAAAGGCAGTTGACGACTCAGCTCTTCGGCCCTCAGCAAAATTTGTTCCTTTGCCGCCATGCACTGTCTCAAGTCGCTTTCGGAGATTTCAGTGTTCAGTAGATCAATGTCCTCAAAGTTCAGCTCGAAATCCTCTGTCGCCAACTCCGCCCTTCGGCTGTTGCATATTTTCTCCGGGTCACGCTCCTTTATTATTTGCTGTCGCTCATATCCAAATCGTCCTTCAAGCACTCAAAAGCATAGCTATCAGGATCGGCACACTTTACGGGATCAAAGGCACCCTTCTGAATCAGCTGCCCGAAGTACGCATTGCTGGGTGCAGGAAAATACCGTTCAATGAAAAGTAATATGATTGCTTTAGCCGTCGATAGAAAGCCCGTGGGATTGGTTATATCCTGTGGCAGATATTGCAAGTCGCCGTGGAATTCATTTGTGGACTGAATACCCAGGATAACCGAGTATTTACTATCCAGAGCATCTTTCACCAGAGGGACCACACGACTCAGTTTCTCGGCAAGCCACAAATTCTTAAAAAATCTCTGATGCGAGACCCAAAAGTGTCGTGTGATACGCTCTTGGATTCGGGCATCAATGCGAATATGACGGAAACACGTATACATCGCCTCACTGATGTCGGCCCAAAAGGTTCGTCGAATCGTTGTAGATATTGCAAAACTCCTGCGACAAGGATACCACGGCAATGCTATATGGAAGCTGGAAGCTGAGCAGTTGAGACATGTAGTTGCGCGCAGCTTCAGGTCGACGGCGACGAGTTGCATAATGTCAGTGCCTCGCTTCTCCATAGCAGTGACAAAGTCAAGATACTCCGCATACGGAGGCGCCTGAGGCATAGACGATGCGCGCGAGAGGCAGTAATTGTTGCTGCAGTGCCTGGCAGGTCCTCATAAAGTTATGGCGATTGATCAGACTCAGCCATGTGGCCTTGTGACAATCATCCAGGATAATGACTGCATGCTGGCCCAGCCACTCAGCCAGCTGGCACACGTGCAACTCGAACTTGGCCAAGCGATTCTTTGATTCGCCAGCCAGATCCGTGTAGCTGGCGCAGACGATGCCTCCCTGGAAAGCCTCGTCATCTTCGCAATCCAACACAATGTGATCGTAGTTAAAGTTGCCAATGGGCGCCACCTTGATGTCTGGACTCTGATCGATGAATTCAAGCTCGCGCTCCACATCGCTGCTCAGAGACTAGGCAGCTGCATGGAGATCAGTGTGGTCATTTCCAAAATCTCGTTGGGATGCTCCAATTTCTTGGCCTGCTCTTTGCTCAGGCCGCTGGGCCAGTAGATAGGTTTCTGTCATACGGATTTCCTCCAGGTCCATGTCATCCTCATCTGCCAAATGCTTTCGCACCTAGTGGCACACTTTGTTCTGGTGGTGGCTTCTCCTTCGTAGCAATGGATTCTTTCTGACGATCTTTCTTGGCATTTTCATCAGTGTTAACGGGTAAAACTTCTGTACGCTCATTGCCTTCAATGGTAACGGCTGGAAGATCTTTAGGATCATTGAGAATCTCTCCTCAAATAGATTCTCAATGATCCTAAAGATCCGATCTGATGAACAAATAATTGAAATAATACATATAAAGAAAGAGAAACATCATGTTGAAAAAATAATTTTAAAAATGTATTCCTATGGATGATTTGGTAAGAATGTTAAATGGAAATTCTTAATGAAGTCAATTGAAATGATAAACAACTTTCTTTGTAGCATTCACTTGAAAGATCTAGAATTTCCCAAGAAGCTGCGGAGGCATGTAAAAAGTTAAAAAGATGGTAGACCAGCAAATACCCACTCACTTAATGAACTGGTAACTTGAATTGAATATTCATATATAATTCTAATTCTAATTTCAATTTTATATTATTTTTCATATTTGTCAATTACTTGGCACAGATTTACTTATACTTTAGGCTTTCTTTCAGCCAATGTTTCAAACAGTTGATGCAAATCAAGCTGCTCAAGAACCAACTGCGGGAAGAAAACGAAAAGATGACAGCGGCATTCAAATGGAGAAGAGAAGGAAGTGCAGCGCTGAGAGCCAAGAGCTCATACAAGTAAATATGAATACAGGCAAATATTGAAAAAAAAAAAAAAAAGAATACAGAGACTATAGAATAGATGTTGAGCTATCGAGATTTTTCGTATAGCTTTCGATTAAAAACACAATTTGATTAGCGAGTCTTAATTGTTTATTAGATGCGAGTATGTATGTATGTATGTAAATAGATATGTTAAAGAAAACGTTTCTTGTTAACAAGCGACAGTAAATATGCACACATTCGATCTACGCGAGCCGGTTGCTAAGACTGACCGCTGCGTGGGAGAACGAATGAACGTTAAAAAAGGAGAGCGCAATCTCTTTACAAAATTCTCTTAGATGCTAATAGGTTTGACGAACTGCCGCTCTTAGTTCCTATAAGGCGCTGATTGCTGGGCCCAACATCCTCCCCCCGTTGAAGACTTAGTCTTAAACAGAATCCTTAAGGGGCAGCAAGCACAGCTTGTTTGTAGCTCTTCTTGTCTCGCCAGCTTCAGTTTTGAGCACGGCCACCCGTGCAACGCCGTCACGTCCAGGGATAAGTTCAGTTATTCTGGCCAGTGGCGGAAGATTCTCATCCTTTACGAGAACTACGTCGCCAACCGTCAAACCAGACTTAGAAGTTCTCCATTTAGCCCGCTGTTGTAGTAAGTTGAGGTATTCGTCTCGCCAACGTGTCCAGAATACCTGCTGGAGATAGCTTACGCGCTGCCAGGCATCCAAGCGATTGAAATTGAGCCTCGTGAGGTTAGGCTCGCTGAAGGATGAAGGAGGACCACCGTTCAGGAAATGCGCAGGCGTCAGTACGTCCAAGTCTGCTGGGTGCTCTGAAATTGAAACTAAAGGGCGTGAATTAATGACAGCAGCAATGTTGCAGACCAGTGTGCGAAGCTCATCATAAGTTAGGACAGAAGGGCCAACAGATCGATAGAAATGATGCTTCGCCGTCTTCACTGCAGCCTCCCACAAACCTCCAAAGTGAGGAGATCGTGGAGGGATGAAATGCCATTCGATTGATTCCGCCAGGCAGAAGTCCTTCACAGCATTCTGGTGGGCGTCAGACAGGAATAGACGCTTCAGCTCCTGAAGCTGGTTGCGGGCGCCAAGAAAGTTTGTGGCATTGTCAGACCAAATTTGACTTGGTTTGCCTCTGGTGCATATAAACCTTTGGAGGGCATGCAAAATGCCGTGGTAGTTAAATCCTTAACTAGTTCCAACCAAATAGCCTTCGTAGCAAAACAAACGAATACAGAGACGTAGCATTTCATAGGAGCCTTATTTCGTGCCTCAGGCTTTTAGAAGAACGGTCCGCAAAAATCGACTCCAGTCACTCCAAACACACGGCAGCCTTCGACCGCGATCCCTGGGTAGGATCTGCCATTATGTGCTCAAAGAGTCGACGGTTTTGGCGCGAAAGCAAATGACGCATCTCTGGATCACACTGGATACAGTTTTTCTACCACCGATTGGCCAATATTGGGAACGCACCAGAGCCTAGTAACGCTCGGGGGACCAGCGTGCAAGTTTCGCTGATGGTAATGCATGACAATGGCTCGAGTTACTGGATGACTTCTGGGCAATATAATTGGATGGCTACTATCAAAGTTAAGAGTAGAGTTTTTGAGGCGACCATCTACACGTAGCAGTCCGACTTCATCAAGAAATGGCGAAAGAGAGGCGAGAACGCTGGATGGCGCAATCATTCCCTTAGTTTTGAAGTGCATCAATGTCGTCCGAGAAATGGGCTCGCAGGGTTCAGGGGATTTCGTAGTCGAGCCGTCTCGACTAGAGCCTTCTTACTTGTTTTTTTTTTTTTTTTTTTTTTTTTGTATTTATGCTGAAGTTGAGTATAGTTCTTGGAATGTTAGTTCTTCGACGGGTTCAGGGTATCTCATAGCCGAGCAGCCTTGTTTTAGTTAAATATTTGGTATCACTATTAGGAGGAAAGATAGTCAGATATTAAACACTTTTTGTCTACATAGGCTCTGGAGTATAAGAAAATGGAATCAGAAACAGAAAATTGTTAAACAGGCAATTTGAATAACACAACTCTCCATAAAATGGATGGATGGACCACTTGATCGAATTTCCATAACAAAAATAATAATAATTTGTATAATTTGAATTTCACATTTTTCTCCTCAAATAGATTCTCTATGATTCTAAAGATCTTCCAGCCGTTACCCTTCAAGGCAATGAGCGCACAGAAGTTTTACCCGTTAACACTGATGAAAATGCCAAGGAAGATCGTCAGCAAGAATCCATTGCTACGAAGGAGAAGCCACCACCAGAACAAAGTGTGCCACAGGTGCGAAAGCATTTGGCAGATGAGGATGGCAAGGACCTGGAGGAAATCCGTATGACAGGAACCTATCTACTGGCCCAGCGGCCTGAGCAAAGAGCAGGCCAAGAAATTGGAGCATACCAGCGAGATTTTGGAAATGACCACACTGATCTCCATGCAGCTGCCTAGTCTCTGAGCAGCGATTTGGAGCGCGAGCTTGAATTCATCGATCAGAATCCAGACATCAAGGTGGCGCCCATTGGCAACTTTAACTACGATCACATTGTGTTGGATTGCGAAGATGACGAGGCTTTCCAGGGAGGCATCGTCTGCGCCAGCTACACGGATCTGGCTGGCGAATCAAAGAATCGCTTGGCCAAGTTCGAGTTGCACGTGTGCCAGCTGGCTGAGTGGCTGGGCCAGCATGCAGTCATTATCCTGGATGATTGTCACAAGACCACATGGCTGAGTCTGATCAATCGCCATAACTTTATGAGGACCTGCCAGGCACTGCAGCAACAATTACTGCCTCTCGCGGGCATCGTCTATGCCTCAGGCGCCTCCGTATGCGGAGTATCTTGACTTTGTCACTGCTATGGAGAAGCGAGGCACTGACATTATGCAACTCGTCGCTGTCGACCTGAAGCTGCGCGGCAACTACATATCTCAACTGCTCAGCTTCCAGCTTCCATATAGCATTGCCGTGGTATCCTTGTCGCAGGAGCTTTGCAATATCTACAACGATTCGACGCACCTTTTGGGCCGACATCATTGAGGCGATGTACACGTGTGTCCGTCGCATTCGCATTGAGGCCCGAATCCAAGAGCGTATCACACGACACTTTTGGGTCTCGCATCAGAGATTTTTCAAGAATTTGTGGATTGCCGAGAAACTGAGTCGTGTGGTCCCTCTGGTCAAAGATGCTCTGGATAGTAAATACTCGGTTATCCTGGGTATTCAGTCCACAAATGAATTCCACGGCGACTTCTATATCTGCCACAGAATATAACCAATCCGACGGGCTTTCTATCGACGGCTAAAGCAATCATATTACTTATCATTGAACGATATTTTCCTGCGCCCAGCAATGCGTACTTCGGGCAGCTGATTCAGAAGGGTGCCTTTGATCCCGTAAAGTGTGCCGATCCCGATAGCTATGCTTTTGAGTGCTTGAAGGACGATTTGGATATAAGCGACAGCTCTGACGGCGATGACAGTTCTGACAGCAATGACGATGATGAACGAACTAAGATCACACTGAGTAAAATGCCTAATTGAATGTATTAAATGTGCGTTTGGAATTCAACTTTTCGTTAGAGGAGCAAATAATAAAGGGGCGTGGCCCGGAGAAAATATACACCAGCCGAAGGGAGGAGTAGGCGACAGAGGATTTAGAGCTGAACTTTGAGGACATTGATCTACTGAACACTGAAATCTCCGAAAGCGACTTGAGACAGTGCATGGCGGCAAAGGAACAAATTTTGCTGAAAGCCGAAGAGCTGAGTCGTCAACTGCCTTTAAATACGCTGGACGAGCTGATTGACGAGCTGGGCGGCAGCAGCGAGGTGGCCGAGATGACGAATCGAAGCGGTCGCATATTAAAAATAGACGAGAATGTATATCAATACGAACATCGCGGCGATACGCCAGCAGCTCGGGACATGGTTAACTATACCGAGAGTCTGTGTTTCGTGGACAATCAGAAGATGGTGGCCATCGTTTCAGAGACAGCTGCGGGTGGCTTATCTTTGCACAGCGACCGATATGTGACCAATTAGAGGCTCCGATCTACATTAGCCTCGAGCTGCCCTGGAGTGCTGAACGTGCAATCAGGTCAACGAACCAGAACCCAACGCAACGACGCTGGCGAGCGAACCTATGTGTTGGACACTGCGAGTCAGGATGTGCCCACTGAATCGTCTGCTTGGCTGCCGGATCGAGATGCAGAACCCAATATTCAAGTTCTTACTGTTATATCACTGTTTATATCATTTTCAATAATTTTCTATAAGTTTATTCGTCATAATTTTCAAACTTATTTACGCCTTTTGCGTAATATTAAACAAGATTACAAAATTAAACATAATCAAATTAAACAAATCAAAATGAAAATAAATTTATTTGTATGAGTGGAACTGCCGCTCTTAGACTTTTTCTAACGACTATATTGAATCGACATATCGAAGCTAGAATTCGGGGCTGCGATCTATTGATAGCTTACAGGGCTACAAAACAATAATTTTGGGTTCGAAATGATTCAGTTCACAACATGTGTAGTCATTGCAATCACTGATTATTGGCCACTGACTAGCCATAAATAAAATTAAAATAATTAAATTAAATTTTTTTTTAAACTCAAATTATTATTTATGAAATACTTTAGAGCTATTCGTGCTGTGTGCCGTAACGCCCCATTACACCAAAAACACAGTGCAGAGATTTCGGCGCAGATTTTGTGACATTTTGTTAAAAACTTAGCTGTGCGTGTATTTGAAATCTCTCAATAATCTATGGCAAAAATAAATCAAACTGAACTTGGTTTTTTGTGCCATCATATATGATTTATTTAATATAATATATAAATAAAAAAAAATCTTTTTTGAATGCAACAAATTACTTTTTATTTGACTGTTTTATTTATTTATTTTTGTATCGTGAACCCATTGAAAATGGGAATTCCGTCCGTCCGTCTGTCAGTCCGTCCGTCCGTCCGTCTGTCAGTCCGTCCGTCCGTCCGTCTGTCCGTCCGTCCGTCTGTCCGTCCGTCCGGATGAACGTCGAGATTTCGGAAACTACAAAAGCTAGAGAACTGAAATTTTACATGAATACTCGTATGTTAGTTACGCAGTTTGTTTTGTTTTTTTTTTTCCGATAGGTTCTCCCATTCCAAATTATCGGTAAAATTTAAAATTTTTTTCCATTTTTGTACGTTTTTTGGGCATAACTTCTACACCGTTTGAGGTAGAGAATTCAAATATTTATTTAGATAGATTATGAATTGTAAATAATTACTATTTGCGTCGATGTGGCAGCTGCTATATATATGATAGAAACGTTTAGACCGCCAGACACGCCCACAAATGTCGTCCGCTGCGTGTGTGCTTGTGAGTGTGTGTACGTATTTATTTATTTTGGCTTTTTGTATTGTGTACATCAGGCTTGTATTACACATATATATACATGATAATATGTATGTATGTATGTGGATGTGTATGTATTCGTAATACATGTATATTTATAAAGACTTTGTCTATATTGTCTTGAGGTGATTGCTCTAGGTCTAGGCCGGGTTCTGGGTCTGGGTGAATGCTTTTATAGCTAACAAGATTAGGAATATTAAGGTTTTTATTGTATATTCTACTTATGCATCTTCTTATTTAATGCCAAATTACCTTTTATAAAAATATAAAAAAAAAAAAAAAAAGGAAAAAATGGTTTCACAAAAAAAAAAAAAAAAAGAAGATATATATAGTAATATATCCATAAGCACCCACCAACACTTAAACCAAAAAATTACGATCCCTTCATCATTTAACATAAACAAACCGCCCTAGCAACTACTCATAAACAAATCGCTCTAGCGTCCACTTAGAAACAAATCGCTCCAGCGTCCACTTAGAAACAAATCGTCTCATCGGCTACTCATATAACATAAACAAGTCGCACTCCAACGCATCAAGCCCTTCTCGTGGGAACTGCACATTCAGCATATTTAGGAGTGACCAATCAGGAGCGATCAGGCCACTCACTCAACTAAGATCACGCCACTTTAGATATACATTTCTAGCTATATAAGACAAACAAATTTCCAATCAGTAGTTCAGTTTCAATTCAGATTTAAGAGCGCACTTACATCGCGTAAGAACATAAAATTGTACTCCGTTATCAGTTATTAATAAATAAAGATTTTTTTTTAAATATAACTATACCGTCGGTCTCTTTATTGGCGCAGCCGGTAGGATTGACTTGGTGAAAATAAGATCATCATTTCAATCCGCAAAAGTACCACGTGAGCTCGCATGTGCTAACAGACTAGATCCGTTCGAGTATAAACGATAAATCCAATGAAGTGTTCAAATCGAAAAGAACGAACTTCCAATCACTATTAAATGCCAACTAAGTGCAAGTTAAAAGTGAATTAACCAAAACTAAAAACGATCCATCCAATTAAGTGATACGATCAAAAGAACAATAACTTACTCATAATTTCGTGCCAACTAAGTGTATCGAAATAGTGAGCTACCTACAAAAAAAACTCAAACAAGTGCTTAGCTACACAACAACAACAAAAATCTCATCATGACTCTGGAATTATCCGCGACGCATCTCAACCAGGCCCTCACCCTCCTAAGGCAGGTGCCTACGTTCGACGGCGATAACACAGCACTAAGCACTTTCATCAGACGCATCGATTATATTATGCTGTTATACCCAACAACGGACGTACGTCAACATAACCTGATGTACGGAGCCATTGAAATGCAGCTCGCTGGAGCGGCACAAAGGGTATCTCAACTTACTCAACCTGGAGGTTGGAATAATCTGCGAGAAGCTCTGATCACCGAATTTAAAAACCACACACCTTGCGAGGAACTCCTAAGACGTTTGTAGAACACCAATTTCAACGGAAGTCTTCGTTCTAACCCTCTAAACTATCAACAGACTACTCAACCACAAAATCCATTCGCTAACCAACCAACTAATCGAACTAGAGAAAGTAACAGTGAACAGACTAAAATGGGCTGGTCAGAAAATGTTCATCAATCTGCCTCGGACCAAGCAACACCAACCGAGCAAACCCCTACATCAGACTCATTTTACATAATACCCCCTTAAAATGCATAATAGTTACAGGCTCTTCTATAAATCTTGTCAATAAAAACTTTTTCAGTTTCCCAGAAACTAAAGAACATCTAAAACTATTAAAGGAATAATAGAGCTCAATAAAATCGTTTCATTCGCAAGCAGCAAACTCTGCCCTAGTATACAAAAATTCTATTGTCACAACTTCTCTCCT
>JAUESO010000494.1:0-32623 GCA_030914385.1 Drosophila antonietae | reverse complement strand
TTCGTTCTGCAGAGCATTACGCGTTCAACTTCGTCGCTTTTGCATTGGCGCATGTTGCATGTCTTTAAAATACAAATTGCAACTGCTGCACAAAAATTGTAACAATCAGCGCAGCAAACCAAACGAAAAAAAAAAGCCAAGTAAAAAAGCCAAGAGCAGAAGAAGCAGAGTTTGTAAATTGGCTAAATGCCAGGCTAAATGAAATGTGCAGCAGAATTCAGAATTTTGGCTTGGCTCGGGCACAGCTGCCGCCGTGTGTGTGTTGCACCTTGCAATCCTTTAGCTCCTTTTCCTGCCTCGACTGCTGCTGCATCAATTGGTATGTTTTTTTTTTTTTTTTTTTTTTTGGTCTTTGCAGAACGCCCCACAAACAATCACTTACAAGCTGCTAAATTGCATAATCATCGCAATGCAATCAGTTGGCTGTTTGCTGTTTGGCCATTGGCTTTGCCGGCCTGCTGCCTTTTGGTAATTGTTGCCATTATTTGCTCAAAGAATGACACACATGCAGCAATTGGGCTGTGCAGGCAGCTGCAGCAGATAAGAAATCATAAAGCACAAAGTTTGCCTCAGCCAGATGGGGAGAGAGGAGACTCTCCTGCTGCTACTGCTGCTTTCTCATCTGTTCATTCGTTCAGCCTCTCATCTCATCTGCAGTTAAAAGCGTTTGCCTTTGTTTCAATGCTCAGTCTCAGTTCTTTGATTTGTTTTTGGCTCAGTCTGCGCTGCCTGTAAAGTACAACTTCATCATTTGTTTTTTTTTTCTTTTCTTTTTCAGCAGCAGCAGCCGTCGCATCTGCTTCTTCTTCTTCTTCATTCTCTTAAAGCAGCCAGCTTCTTCACATGTTTCTAGGCCTCTCTTCTGCCTCTCTTCTTGCTTCTTTGCACATCCTTAAGCTGCGAGCTTCATTCTCATCCTTGATCGTTGCCTCCTTTCAATCTGCTGCCTTCAATCTCCCTCCCTCGCTGCGGCGCAATTTGCAAAGCAAACAAAAGCCAAATCATGAAATGAAATGCAATCAAAATTCCTTCAACCCGACTGCCCACGACCCACCTCTTGGGACTCCCTCTAACCATCTACACCGTCTCCCCCTCCTCCTCCTCCTCCTCCTCCTCCTCCTCCTCCTCTCTCTCTCCCCATCTCCACTTCTCAATCGGGCAAATTTTTGTTGTTGTGGATTTTTCGCGCGTTGCTCTTTAATTTATTTGCACTGACCAATGCCACACCCCATTAGTTCACTGTGAGAGGGGGGAGGGCGAGTGGGGGAGGGGCTTGGGGCAGCTGACAAGAGGTGGGCGCACATTAAGTGCATCTGTGTGTTTTTTTATGCGCGTTGCCAGCAAGCTGTGCCCCACAGCCATGATAAGCAGTTGGCTAACATTTGCCGTGTCTCCGCTGTATGTGTGTGTTTGTGTGTGTGTGCCGCGCAGTCTTTTATTAAATTTATGTGCGGCAGCCGTGCGCAATGAAATTTGCTCTCAAAAAAAAAAAAAATACCCTGTAAATGAGTGGAGGGCGGGGAGATAGAGAGCGAGAGCGAGTAGTAAGACAATTATATGTAATAAATTAATACATAATATTTGAGCATGTATATATATATTTTTATATATTATTATATAGTTAGCAATTTAAATTAAATTTAAAACTTTTTGTATATAAATTCCTGTATAATATATTATATTATCATAAATTTTTTATATTTATTTATTAATTTACATTTATTTATTAATTTCTTTTCTAATCTTAGTATTTGTTAATGCAGACATATTTAATAAGATCTACAATCAAGAAGATATCGTTATATAAACTATAAAAACAAAATTAATTAAATTTAAAAAATACACAAAATGTATGATCAATAATATGATCATAGATATATTATATAGGAATATGTATATATATATATATATATTATACCGAACACTGCATAATAAATATTTTCGTAATATAACTCAAAGAACTCAGTTGTCCTATAACATTTGGATAATGAGCTCTGTTATGTTAACATATCTTTTATAATTTGAAAGCAATTCATCAGTTTTATACAAAGAATTTCATAGCTACATTTGCAGCTAGTACAAACAAAAGTAAAACAGAAAAAGCTTTTGCGAAGGAATTTTTTTTATTTTGAAATAGATTTTAATATCGAATGTATATCAGATATAGACGTTATGAGGTCTGTCATGCCTCTGTTTGCCTGTCATACAAGGTTATATCAAATCATTATTCACAGGAATCTCATTTTCACTGGGTTTTGGGTATAAAATCTTTTTGGAAAACTAAAAAATTTATTTCCGAAATTGCCTGAATGTCAAAGCTTTCTAGATTTTTTAAAAGAGTTTTGTGCATTTGTGTCTTTATACAATTTTTGGCAAGCGCACAGGGTATGTGCCAGTCAAACATTGTGTGATTTGTAGCAATTACAAGTTTTCTCAGTTTTTTGTTTTGTATTTTGTATTTTGTGGCCAAATGGCATGAAAGCGAATTTGATTTGAAAATTGCATACAGTTGGCTTGATTCTTACATTCTTGCAGTCTTCACGTCTTCTTGGCAAGTCTGTGGAACGTCTCTGCAGTTGCAGCGGGCCATCGCCCGCCCCCCATCACAACATCCATGTTGATTGACTGCCCAAGTGCGGCCGGCGGCGTCAAGCGACAGCTAACGGTGCGCCTTTTTGGCTTCTAAAGCGAATGTGAGCGAGTCGGCGAGCGGGCGATCATTTAAAATGCATAAAACTCATTTCGTTGATTAATTGCCGCATGTTGTCGTCTTCTATCGCAGTGGCTTTGATCCAGCTTAACAGCAACATCAACTGCAACAGCAGCAGCCACAGCAGCAGCCACAGCAGCAGCCACAGCAGCAGCAGCAGCAGCAGCAGCAGCAGCCACAGCAGCAGCAGCTGCAGTTTCATTTTCTCCTATTTAATATCCTAGATACATGTCGATAAATTGTATTGATTTTGATAAATCTACATTGTGCGGAGGTGTATTAGCTAGCTAATGCATTTTGTAACGACTTGAGCTATATATTTATATATACGTATATATGCTTGTAGAAGTCTGGAGCTACAGCTTGCTTTAATCTTTACTTTAATTGAATTTCCTCTTACTCCTGCTTCATGTCTTAGTTAAATTGTAGTCTAATCTACTGTGTCTTCACTCAAGCTCCCAAAAGCTTCACTTAATTGTTTCAGTTTTCATTATTCAACAGTTTGATATCCAGCTTATTTAATTTATGTAGCAACTTTTTTTTTATATTTTATTTTATTTTTTATATTTTTTATTTTATATTTTTTATTTTATATTTTTCTCATATTGTTTATTTAAATTATTTTTAAAGCTTCTATTATTTATATTAGACCTCTATATTTATTTTATTTATTCCTCAAAAAGCTACAAAATAAATAAAAATAATAAAAAACAAAATACAAAAATTTTTTAATGCTTATATTTTTTTTATATATATTTATTTTATTTATTTGAATTTTTTGTTTTTATTTGTTTTGAACTTCTTATAAGCTTAACGAAAAATCGGATAACTGACAAATAAATACAAATATTTTTGTTAAGGTTAGTTAAGTGTTTTCTTATATTTCTTATATTTTTTTTTTATTTTTTTTTTTAATTTTTATTTATTTTTTAAATTTATTTTGAATTGCTTAGAAGTTAAAAACAAAATCGGACAACTAACTAAAATATTATATACAAAATATATATATATATATTAATATGTTCTCTTACAATATATTACTTAATAATATTATTTGTTAATATTCTTTTTTGAATTTTAACTTTAAATTTAATTGTATAATTAATATTAACATTATTTATTTATTTTTAATGCTCCATTTCAATTTCATACTTGATAATACGTAGCGTAGCTCTTCATAATCATTTAGTTGTGGAAATATGTCTGAAAATGGTTTTGTCTTTTATATAATATAAGAAATTATTGTTTAGGAATTGAGATTATTAATCTTATTAGTTACGTAATGAAAACTCAAAGTGCAAACTGAGCTACAAGATCTAATAGAGCAACCGCCATGGTCACTTTTCTTTCATTTATCATCAAGTTAACGCTACAAAACTCTTTTGCATTTGCAGCTGCTTTAGGGTATTCAAAATTCGTTTATTTCCAATTTCTAGCAGCAACTAATTTAAATTGGCTGCTGGCTTACGGTACATCGTGGTCTTAGGGTGTCGTGTGTTAGTGGCTCAAATGTAATGCAAATTAACTTAATTGAAAATTAATGTAAATATTTATGCATACTTCGTGTTGCAGTCAACTTGAGAGAGTGAGAGACGAAGACGAAGCGAAGAGAGAGACAGACAGAGATAGAGAGTGAGTGAAATAAATGGACTTTAATTTTCGGTAGCCAACTCGTGCCTCGATAACGCTGCGCCAGCAGCCAAGATAGATGCGCTTTTAAATGCTGCACCGCTTCAAATGAATAAATATATATTTATGTAAATATACACATACATACATATATATGCGATAACCGCAGCGGACTGATCAAAAAAAACGAAATAATACTAATAAATAAATAAATAAAACACAATTCCAAATGATCGGCGCTTTGCTTCTAACGGCTGTTTGTTTATTTATTTGTTAGTTAAGTTTTTTTTTTTTTTTTTCTTCTAGTATTTGTTGTTGTTGTGTGTTTTCATCTAATGAGCCGATGCAGATGTGTAAATTTTAGTTCATTTGCATTCGCGTCGAGCGTGTAGCGCAAGGCATTTAGATATCGTACAGAAGACTTCAATCGAAAGCCACAGCCAGCTCTGTGGCAGAGTCACAGCCAGAGCCACAGCCTCCCCAAAATGTTGCCTGCCTCACATGCCGCATGCATTATTGATGATGACTCAACACACGCACTCAAGCGTCATCTATTTGAATTGAGAGCTGAGAGTGCTTTCCGGTAGCTCTAGCCATATACAAAGAGTATTTGCTAAGTTTCTATATGTAATTGATTTATTGGTAGCTTTATACTGTTGTACAGCCAGTCGAAACAATGGAAGAAATTAGGCTTAACACCATTTGCTTTTAGTTTTGACCAAGTTTAGAATGAGAACTAAAGTTGGGATCAGTTAAATCTTTAAATTGGTTGATTTTCGGTGCATTACGTATAGTAACGTAGGGTTACGTAAGCTTGAATATAGCTCTATAACGTACAACTAGCACTATAACTAATTATTAGTTATTAGCGCAATGTTATGTTTAGTTACGTAACGTAAAGTGAAGTTACGCTAAGTAAAGTAACTTACATTAATGTATTTTAACGTAACGTTATACATTATTTACGTAAAGCCACGTAAGGTGCCTGCTTATTGTAAGCAGCGTTACACAATACAAAAGTTACGTTAATTTGCGTAACGTAATGCTAAGTGGAGAAGAGCAACGTAATGTAAAATTACGTAAAGCAGTGTAACGTAATGTAAAGTTACGTATAACAGAGTAACGTAATGTACAGCTACGTATAACAGCGTAACGTAATGCAAAGTTACGTAAAGCAGCGTACTGTAAAGTGTAACGTAATGTAAAGTTACGTATAACAGCGTAACGTAATGTAAAGTTAAGTATAACAGCGTAATGTAATGCAACGTTACGTAAAGCAGCGTATTGTAATGTAAATTCACGTAAAGCAGCGTAACGTAATGTAAAGCTACGTAAAGCAGCGTAACGTAATGTAAAGTTACGAAAGAAGTCTAACGTAATGCAAAGTTACGTAAAGTTAGGTTAATTAAGTAAAGCTACGTTAAGTAAATTTAGCTATCTTTTTTTTATGTTTTATCGATGTAAAGCTACATTTAGTTGTGTAACGTTAAGTACATTCACGTAAAGAGGCGTGGTGTTACGTAAATTAAGGTGATGTACAGTAACGCAGTTACATAGAGCAACGTTGATTAATGTCGAGTAACATGAAGTAACGTAAAGTTACTTCGAAGCCAAGAATTTTACAAAAAAATGTAATAAATCTTTTTCCAAACTTTTAGCAAATTTAAGTGAAAATTGTATAAAAACTTAACATTGAATAAAATTGTCTTTGTTTTAGCATTGTTATCCAGCATCCACTTAGATATGCATGAGTATGCATACATCTTCAATAGCTTCCCCAAAATTGTTAAGGTTGAGCCTCAGCTGTGTGCCTCAGCATCTATGTACATTAAGAGATATTAGCTAACTATTCACGTCCACTTTGTGGTCTTATACAAAAGATATGCACACACACACACACACACACACTCATACAATATATTTTGTCGTGCATAATCTATCTTCCGCAATACAACTTTTTTTCCGCGTCTCTCTGCCCCTTTATTGTGATGTACATCTTTTGTGCTAACAGCTTGATATAGCAAAACAAATGACTTAAGACACAAACTAGCTGCAATTGACCCCCAAAAAGCAGCACTTAACGGTAACTCGCTAGCACTGTGTGTGTGTGTGTGAGTGTGAGTGTGTGTGACCTTCAGCAAACAAAATTCACTTATATATATATATATATATTTCTTTTTCGTTTTTTAAAACAACAACAACAAGAGCAACAATTTTCACACACAACGCCGAAGTGCTGCTGCCAAGTGCGTTTGTCCATTTACATAATTGTCACACGGACTGTTGCCGCTTGATGTCTGTGCCATTAACTAAATGCAGCGACTGTTGCTAGCGACAGCAACAACAACAACAACAAGAACAGCAGCATTTCAATTTGCTTTGCTCTGCTGTTGTTGCTCTTCAAAATGTAATTAACCTCAAGCTGGATCGTTTTTTTTTTGTTTTTTTCTTTTTCGTTTCGACCTTTTTTTTGCGTCATTTTAAGAACTGCGACGACTACTTCAAGTAATTAAGCAAAGCTAAAAGTTCATGTTAATTGTCCAGCACGACAAAACTACAGCAGGTACACACATACATACACACACACACACACACACGCACAACAATTATGCCCCGAAAAGGTCAAAGACTAAAAGAATTGTCAAGCGTGGACAGGCCAGGGCCTGTGATATGAGTACCGCGGAGGGGGGACAAGGCAAAAAGACAGAATAGAGTGCTTCGTTATATAGATAGTGAAGAGGTTCAGTGGGGGCTTCCAAGAGCTAGGTGAGGGGGGGGGGGTGGGTAAGGGGAGGTGAGCTACAATCTGAAGTTGAGTCATTGAGTCGGGCCGCTTTTGTTGGGTTCTGTCGCACGGCGGAAGCAACGAACGACAAAAAAAAATGCCTTTTTTTTCGTTCTTTTTCGTTGTTGTTTGCTTTGTTATTGCGCTACCCAATCTGGCTCCTCCCCTCTCACTCACTCTCTCTCGCTCTATCTTTCTGTCTGTCTCGCTCTTTTTCTATAGCTCACTCACTTGCACTCACCTGTTTTTTTTTTATTATTATTTTAGCAAAATGCCGTTAGTTTTGTGCGAACACACGGTGTGAATGATACTTTAATTACACAAACGCAATAACAAAAAAAAAAAAAAAACCCACAGAGGAAAAAAACAACAACAAAGAAAAGAACTTGAATTATAATGAAAATTAAACATGCACAGATTTTGGCTAAGTGGTCAGAGAGATAGAGAGAGGGAAAGAGAGAGAGAGAGAGAGTGAGACAGAAAGAGTGGAAGTAAGCTAGACAGTTCTCTAGATGCTTCTGTCGAAAAATGTAAACAAAACAAAGGTCAAAGCCAAGCAACTAATTTCAATTGCAAAAAAATATGTAAATAAATAAAAAAATATAAATATAAATATAAAAAAAAATAAATCATTTAAAATAAAAATATAGGAAAAATAAAAATAGAACTGAAATCAAATTTGAAATCTTAGAAAGGAAATTTCGATTCAATTTAAAGATAACATCAATTTCAAGCTTGATCAGAGGAAAAGATAAGATGAAGCAACAAATATTTGAATGGTATATATATACGAGATATATATGAGAGTATATATGACGAGATTACAAAAAATACTATTTATTACAAAAAATATTATGAGTTTTAAGTGATAGTTACGTATAGTATTTGTTTACTCCGAAACCATTGCAAATGTGAGATGAGCGAAGGTTTTGTGAAAATGTATGTAACAGACAGAGGGAGGCGTGGCAGACGCCATAAAGTATATAGTATATACTTGATCAGGGCGATGAGCTGAAGTGATATCGGTGTGGATTTCGCATTGAAGGTGCTGCACTGGGATGCCAATACGATAGTGCGCCTGCAGCTCTGGGATATCGCTGGCCAGAAGAGATTCGGCAATATGACGCGGGTCTACTACAAGGAGGCCGTCGGCGCGTTCATTGTCTTCGATGTGACGCGCAGTGGAACGTTCGACTGCGTCAGCAAGTGGAAGGAGGATCTCGACTCAAAGGTTCAACTACCCGATGGCAGTCACATACCCAGCATATTGCTCGCCAACAAGGTACAGTTGTGTGGCTGAAAGTGTGATTGATTGATTGATGGAGTTAAAGCTCTACGAGCCAACCTCCATATCACACTTTCTTAAGATCCTTCTTACCCAAGGATCTCCCATATAGCATTTTTGTCTTTCTGATATTCTGATATTGATCCTGTTTGAGCGATCGATTTCAGCAACTATTAGAGCTATAAATCTATTGAAATTGATTGAGCATTACTTAAGCTTGGAAAACATCCTAGTCAGTACAATAGTCTTCTATCAATTCATCCGATACAGAACATAATTATATAGCATATTACTATCATAAAAAGCATTACAACACCTAAGCTCTTCAGCTTTTAGTGTATCATCTTTTGCAAATGCTATTGATTAATAGAACAAATTATAATCCATAGGCAGAGTTGTACTTTTTGAAATCTTTATTGTTTGTATGTACGATAGATTTTAAAAACATGCAGTTATTGTAAAGTTCTGTGTTTCAATTTGAAATAAATAGCATGGCAGCCTCCCAAACATGCTGATGTTCCAATTAGAGCGACACTTACAGAACACATTTGGATGTCTCATTCCGTTTGTCGTTCAATTGGCGGCGCATTATGATGCAGTTCCTGTCGCCGTTCACCGTCATAGAACTTGAGCCCGGCAAAATGCTCAATGTCACGAATATTGGACATGAATGCGCTTAATTCTAAATTGTTTTCGATTTCGGTATTTGGCACAACATAACCCTCCATATAGGGTAAAAAGTCCTGATCCTTGCATTCGGCAATTATCACTTTGAAGAAGTGTGTCGGCACGGCTACCGTATTCATGCCAATCACCTGATGCCTAATTGCCCAATTGCGGAAGGTGATGCGTTGTGGCATAAATAGTGGACCCGTATATACATATACCGAACCGCATTTAACTGCCAACTCTCGTACGTAGGCCTCCAGGCGTTGCCATATTTTCGATTTTAACCCTTTACACACCGGCGCTATATTTGGCATGATGAACGTCTCAACATATTTCAATTGATCGCAGCAATAGTTCTGCGGCGATGCCATATGCCCGCCCTCCCAATCAGAATTCTTATAGTCACGCTGAGTGGCGCGAAATATAAGTGGAATTTGGGAATCGACTAGATATTCTGTTGGCATTTGCTCAATATCCGATGTGGGCTTGGTCAGACAATCGCTCTCCAGATGCTCGCATACCCAGTGAGCGATGCGATTGCGTCTATCATAAGATAGCACAAAATTACGATAAACATGTATGTCATCCAGACCGGGAAATCCATATTTCATCAAGGTGGCCACATGGGTGGGTTCCGGCTCAGGCACCGGCTCATTGCCCAATGAAAAGGTGAAGAACATGGTCTAAATGGGCAAATTCAAAGGGAACCATTTAATGCTGATTTTCTGATGATGATCAACTATCGTCAGCTTACCACAATATTCATGTTGACCTGAAACCATTTAACATAATTGGCAAATACGGAATCTGTTACCTCGGGTTCTTGTGATGTAACCGTCTGAGTTGAATGATCTCCGCTCGGCCTGTCAACTGATGTAGGCTCGACAATATCGACGGTCTCATTGTTGACCGTTTGAGGTGGTGGTTGAACGACCAGTCTCAACTAATTCAAATCAAACAATCATCGATCATTATCAATTCATATTGTGAATACAATTTACATATGAGTACTTACTGCCTCAAAGATCTGTTGTCTACGTTGAAAGATATATGGATCGTTTTCCATTGTTGACTGTAGATTACGATACGAGCTATCCTGTTGTATGACTGCACCGACTAGAAATCCCAAGAAGCCGGTCACAACAGCCAATGATATTGGCAGTGTTAATGGCAGCATTACCAGTAAGTGCTATGACATCAACATATAGAATTTTGTTCAAACAGATTGGCTCAAGATCGCGTTGGGAGGCTGCAAATGCAATAAATTTTCCAAAAAAATTGTACTATTTAAATGCTCTGTGCGAACCCCCCAAGTAGTTACGTCATTTTGATAACTTTTAATTGTTAATTTGTAGCTTGCTGAAGAAAATGAAACAAAAATCAAATGTAATCAAGTATATCATATTGAGACTCAAGGATTGCTGAAGTTTCATATGAAATATTTCATATGTGAACGGCATTTAAAGCTAAAATTAATATTGTTTTGGAGAAAACCCCAAATTTTGCAATATAAGCAAATATAGTGATCTAAGAACTAGGAATCTACTGAACGTAGAGACTGTACCAATGTTGAAAATTATTGTTTTTGTATACATAGATTTAAGAATATTAATCTATGTATAATCTAAACAGAACTCTCGAATTATCATAGCTAAACTTAACAAATGGTGTCTGTGGACTCTACTTGAATTAAGTATCTATAGAGTTCCTAGAAGAGTTCTATAAGAACTCAGCAAGTACTGAACCAACAACTGATCAATTTGATACGTAGACAATACATAAACAAATAATTGTAATTTTTATAAAACTTATGGCGATAAGCTGCTAATATAATCTATCTAGGAATAGTTCTCCATGAGATCAGAAATTGCATTTAGGGAAAATATATTTTGTATGCGAATACTACGTAAGTCAAAACTCTTATTTTGTAGTATGAAAATATTTTTATAAATATGTCATAGCGTTAAAATTATTGTTCTTGCCTTCTATTATATTATTTATTTAATAACGAGTTCTCGGAGTCGCTGATTTCTATCACCAAAGCTCTTTGTTGTCCAACCGTCTCACATTAAGTGACCTTCTCAGCTCTCTTGTCAAACTGTCTCCTAGTTGCATATTCTCATTCATCAATATCATAGCAACTCTGTGCGAAAGACATAAGTAGCCATCTCGCTCTCACTCAGCGACATCAAGCTATAGTTATCTCTCTCTTAATGACAGTGCATCCTTTAATTGTCACTAAAATGCTTACTCATGCGATTAGCGCTAGTTGTCAGTTTCTCTTTAATACTATTGCAACTGTCAATCACAACATAATAACTAACACAACGTCATAATATCACACCGATACGACAAATATATAATCCTATATATGAAAGTTCTAAAGGAACTCTGTGAAAATACCAATCATAGATTGTAGTTGAACTATTAAATTATATATACTAATTACGAAATTATATACTTAAGGAAATATTTGTAATTTAGCTTTAGAATTTAGTAAATATGAATTGCAAAATATTATATAAACATATATACCTATATACCGTGTACTTACGTGCAATTAAGACCTCAATTTGCAGCTAGGCATTATTTGTTTTTTTCTCAGTTATGCTCTAGTGCCAGACTTTATGTACGCGCAAAAACAACAGCAAAAATTCGTTGCACGCCCCTTTGGGGGCAAACCTTCCCCAAATTGACCCTCACCCAAATTATGAGAGCCGAGCACAGCCCTGGCACGCAAAACTAACGCAGCGTCTGCTAAACTAACTGCCCATTTAACACACTGATGCATGGATGTACATTATTATTTATTTATTAATATGCGGCTGCAACGAAACACAAAATACATATACATATATATCTGTACTATATATATTTATAGAAATATATGTACATGTGGGCAACTCAACAGCCGCCATCAGCCATGAGAAGCACGAGAATTTCGCATAAATTTACTTTTGAGACAGAGTCTGAAGGAGAAAAATTAATGCAAGTGCGCTACACAAAGTTAATGCGAGCTGTGAGTTAGGAACTTTGAAAATATCTCTTAATATACACTGGCAGTTCAAGCGTACAGAATTAATGTGAGATTTTGAGCGGGCAGCAGCTGATGGTATCTAAAAATGTATAAAATACTAAAGAGTAAGCAACTGCTTGCTAAAGTTCATGTTAAAGTTAACGTCAACATGAATTTGTAGCTTATGTTTTCAAAGGCAATTTTGATTGCCAATGGAATATAAAGTTTGAGCATAATATATGGTTATATAAGTGTAGAAAAAGCTAGAGAATTTTTAGCTTGAAGTTACAGTTCATGTTAACTATGCTTTAATTTATTAATTTAATATAAAAGAATATTCAAATTAATATTATAACAAATGCATAATTAATTAGCTGCCAACAATCTAGACTAAATGATCTATGGTAAGTTAAAGAGCCGAAGTAAGGTCTGGGAACAGAAATAAATATATATTCAATTGTCATGTTAAGGCTGCTGTTAAGCTCTTATTTGCATTAAATTTTAGTTAGGATATTGCCAGATCATCGAAATGTTCTATTAGGTGGCAGCACTGCTACTACCACTTGGATATATCCTTTCAGATTATCCATTATAATCATAGTATAGTTAAATGAATTCTAAATGACTTTATGCTAACTGAAAGTAAAATTAGGCCAGCAACTAGACTGACTCTTAGAGCAAGAGAGTATTTGAGCTTTGTAAAGAAATCGTAGAAATTGTATATTTAGCATGATTTTCATGTGAGAATAAACGCAATTGTGGTAAGCCACAGTCGAATTGGGCGGAAGCCCAAAGCTGAAGAAAAAATTTAAACTAGAACCGAAAAAAAAGTATAAAGAAACCAAGAGGGAGAAGACGATGCTTTTAAAACTCAAACAAAGCAGTTCGAAACCAGCTGTAAATAGTCGTCAAAGCATTTTTTGTGACGTTTTATTGTTTCCGATAAAGAAACCAAGTTATGAACTATGATGCGAATTGATGGCACAACCACAGATCGAAAGATCAACCGACAGAATAATAACAACAATAAAGAAGAAGTGAAGGAAGAGATATATATATATATGTATATATAGTTGCCTCGAAACCGGTGACAAGTCGTAAAAGCAAACAAACCGACAACAAGTGGCAAAACTCATTTGACTTCCGAACTTTCAAACATCGATTCTCGCTGTTGTTGTTGTTGTTGTTGTTGTAGTTTTGTAGCTTCCATAGTCATTATCATTATTCATCCCGGCTAGCCCACACCCTTTTATTCTGTATTTGATAATGAGCTAAAGGCGACAAATTATGTGCATGCCGTACAAGCTTAGCTCTCGATCAATTGAATTTGGGATTTGGGAAGAGTCGAGAGAACGTAACAGACAAAAAGCAACACAGGGGGGGCCCACGTTCCAAGTTCCGAATTGCCTGTGCATGCGTAGGCATATGTATAAATATATCTGTATATATATATATATATATGTATATATGTATCACGCCCAAGGATTGTGTATATGCTTGTGAGAGATCAATGCTTGCGAGCTGGGTGGCATACGGTGACAGTGGGCCGTAAGCTGATGAGCTCTAAATGCTGTTTTATTCAACAGCTGAGCTGTTAATGTAAACTGTTCGCCTCCACAAAGCTTAAACGAGCTAGACGAGAGCTACTATCATAAAGGAAAGACTGCTTAACGTATGAATTGTTGTGATTGCCATACAAATGAGCATCGAAAATGTTTAATGAACTTCATATGGAACTCAATTTAATGAGTTCGATATAATTTAGATTTCATTTTACTTGCGCTTAGCTCTAATTTGTAACTTGCCAATTATAAACTAGCCTGCTTTGATGTATAACAAATTATTTGCCCTATGGATACGCTCAAATCGATGAACAAAAATTTTGTGAACATAGTAGGTTTGAAATTGGAAAAATTCGACGAGCATGGGTTACGTTTATTTATTTCAGTACACACAACTTGCTCCAACAGCAAACATACATCAAAAAGTTCTCTAGAGAAATAAAATAAATTTACAGAAATTTTGGATATTTTGGAACTCAACAAACACACATATGCAAAAAATTCTTCCAATCCTATAGTCAAACGTGAAGTAAATATGAAATTGCGTAGCGGCCGCGAAACTAACCCTCAGGATGCTATTGCATCTGAACCTAATGAGGAGCTGTCTAATTCAATGAACATAAATGACGACACACGTGATAATAGACGTGGAGTAACTGGAGCTGCTGTGCGTTATCGTAATCGCAATCGGAATCGTTATCAAAATCGCATTACGCCCATGTCCACTAATAATCAGGTATAGTTGATGCTAAACACACAAAAATAAAAGACAAAAAATTTCTGAAATTTATACTATTACGCCATTCTAGAATCCTGTATCGAATGCCGGGATTGAAAATACGGCTTCTGCTGCTCTCCAAGAGCTCAATACATTGACAGCTACTGTTCGCCGTCGTGGACGACGTGCTAAGCCACGCCGTACCCGTACACCACGTGTAGAACCAGATCCAATTCCCGATGATACATCCTTAAATGAATTCAACATGTCCTTCATAAATGAGTATTTGGACAATGAGCTAGATGCTACCAGCAATCAAATTGACGAAATTATTCATTTCTTCAATGACTGGCCTCAATCTGAACACGATGAGTCCGAGAATAACGATTCTGAAGATTTATAAGATGATGAAGTTCATCATGCGATGCTAAAGAAAAAGAAAAAAAAATGGTTTCGTTCTAATTGACGCATATATATATATATATATATATATATATATATATATACTACTAGTTCTTTTTTTTTGGTTTTTGCATAGGCTTAGTTAATGAATTCAAAGTCCCAATTTACCTCTGTTATTCATCACCATAAATATTTACTTGCCAATTAACAAAAATAGGGAGCCGCCAGCATTGAAATTGCATTTCGATAACAAAATATGTATTATGTTATGTGTGTAGGAAATCTTTGTTATGTTTTAGGTTAGACAATACACTGAATTCAAAATATATTTTTGTGTGGTGCAACGAAATTTGTTTATTCATTGAATTGAGGAAATTATTAAAGTGGAAAAATAAAATGTATTCTAGTGAAACTGAGAAACTGGGGGCCGGTATCCAAAATCTGATCAAAATCGAAATTGTATTACATTATTATCTATATATATATATATATAAACTTGAAGGCTCTGGCGTGTGCAATATACGGATCTAACACAAAGATGAAGTCTCTAGCTCTTGTAACTTCTGCAATCGATGCGTTCAAACATACGGACAGACGGGCGGACGGACAGACGGACAGATGGACAGACGGATATGCCCATACAGACTCAGCTCGTCCTTCTGATCAAGAATATATGTACCTAATGGGATCGGGCACGACTCCTTCTGCCTGTTACATATTATGTTATGTTACAATCCATTATATCCTGATTTCCCATTATCAATGGGTTCGGGGCATAAAAATAATAATAATAAATATATATATTTATATTTATATTTAGTGCACATATACTATATTCTATATGTATCCTATACTATATTCTATATATATATATCCTGTGAAAATTTAGCAAAACTAAATTACATTTGAGCCAATGAAATTTGCCACACACAGTCGCACGCATCACGCATGTGGCAACAGCTCAAGAGAATTGCAAAATGTTGCTATTATTGCTGATGTTGCTGCTGCTGCTGTTGCTGCTGCTGCTATTGTTGTTGTTGCAGGCATGCTGTCAAGCCAGCTGGAATTTGAAGTGTTTAGCATGGTAAATGTTGCGTTTATAAATTTAAAAACCTATAATAAAGTCATTTGCTTAAGCCATGTGCAACAGGCGGCTGCTGCTGCTGTTGCTGTTGGTGGTTGCTGCTGGCTGTTGTTGTTGCTGTTGTTTTTGTTGTTGTTGTTGATTTTGTTGCTGCTGCGGGCAGTTGGGCAAATTAGGTGTTGGACAGGCGCAGCAGACGAGTCTGACGACAGGCAACAGACTGAAAGCAGAAGAAGCGACATGTACAACAGCAACAACAACAATAGAAGCAGCAGCAACAACAACAACAAGAACTTGTTGCGCTGATTATTGTGTTCAATTTTAATTTGTGCAACATTTTGTGACCGAAAATTGTTTTTTTCTTTTATTTATTTATCTATTATTTTTTTCTTTAAGCGCGCGCGCGTTGTTGACAATTGATCTGATTGCTGCTGCTGCTGCTGCAGCAGCAACTGTTGCTCGTTTTCTATATCTGCTGGCTATCTACAGGCGCAATTTCTCAGCACTGATTGCTGTTGACTTTCTTTTAACCGTTTGAACCATGTCAAGAACTAAATTTCGTATGCATTCAAATATCATTTCAAATCAATTCACAAACAAAAACCAATAGAGAAAAAGTTGCAAATCTATTTCATCTCAATTTGAGCAGCATTTGAGAAGCGTGTATGCCCACACACAAAAGGGGAGGGGGAAGCAAGCACTTATACCAAATACAATTTAATGAAATGTTGTTTTAATGCAAAACACACACATTAAACACATCAACAACAATGAACAGAAATTAATAATAATAATAATAATAATAACAAGACACATGCATCAAATACACCGCATCAAGCCATATAATGAGAATGCGAGTACGTACAACAAAGCCAGCTGCGCCTGCGCACATTTTCTCGTTTATATACTCTTTAGTTGGGGTACTAAAGTTTGCTGAGCTGTTAGGTAGGAAAATATTTGAACTAACGCACAATTAGGGTGAGCAAGTCGAAGCTTGTGAGTGAGCTGAGCTGAAACTCTCATTGCTGCTGCATTTAATATGTGTTAAGAGTGGAATTGAACTTGAAATTGAATAATTTTGATGAGCTCACGAGATTTTAGAAATATTACAGTGTGATTTTTGCTTGAAGACGTTAGGCTACGATGGAACAAATAATCTGCGCTTAAATAATTGCAATGGCTTTATATTTACCTTATCTTACCTTAAGCAAAATATATATAAATATTAATGTAGTTATTTATTTTATTTAAAGTTATTATAAGAGCCTCAACTTTGATCTCTAAATAATAAAATCATCAAGAACTAACTACTCGGCATCAGTTTACTTGAAACTCTCTCAGGAAAGAGTTCTTGATGGCAAACCCTGGACAACTTTCAACTTCAACTTTTGCAACATCTTTTCATGCGAATATTTCGTTTCAAGATCAGTTAAGCATATCCCATTGCGAGACAGTGTGTGGACTCTTCGACAAGCTACAAATTTTCGTATTTTTTTTTTTTTTTATTTTTTTTTGTACACTGTTGAGAGAGCGCGTGAGCACACATTCAGTTACAGATACGTTTAGAAGATATACACATATGCATATATATCAGATACAATTCAGACAGCGATTGGGATTCAATTTCGGATACAATTTCAGTTGGCTTTTGTTGCCGTTGTTGGATTTCTCACAATTAAGCAGACAATTTGTTGCCACCATTAAGCGAGCGCAGGCGAACAAGTAATCAAGGCGCTGACAAAACCAAAGCCCACAACAACAAAAACAGAAACAAAAGCAACGTCGAGGCAACCCAAACAGACCGAATAACCCGAACAACCTGACAACGCAAATGCCTGACAAACACACACAAGCACACACGCATATTTTGTGGCGCCTATAACTTATTGTTACCCTGTATGGTGGGCATAGCAATTGCTTTAGCAAATATATTTGCTGTGATCGATAAACGATAATATTTAGCGATATATATATATTTAGTAAATAAATTTGTAGTTAAAATAATTTCTCAATTTTCAATATGAACTCTAGTTAAGTTGAGCGATTATAATCGATTACCAACTATCGATAACTATATATATGTACATCAGTCTTCATTCTAGCAGACATCATACACTGGCTTATGGGAGCTCAGTAAAGAGTGCAAACAGCTGAAGCTGACAAAATTGGTATGTAACTATAATTTGAATAGTCTAAATAAAAGCTAAGAACTAGATTTAAAATTATAGCTAATATTTTAAATGAAATCATTTGCTTAACATAGTTATTGGTAATTTTTTTTTATGAATCTTTTATTTTATCTTATGGTAACATTATTTGACAGAGTATCTGCAAGTCGACATCACTCGAATTGTTTGCAGCCAACGCCAAAATGGCAAATTGTTGGCCCCTCCTTGTTGGCCCCCGCACCTATTGCCAAGGCAGTTATCGTCATCGTCTAAATTTGATGCCGAGTGCTTTTTAATTGTCAGCCTCAAGTGCTTTTCGAATGTGCGAACTTAATAAATCTTTTTCAATATTGTATTTCTACCGTTTTATATATATGTATATATTTGTATGTAACTCGTTGGGCAGCGCATTTCGGCTCGCTCAATTGAACTGCGCCAAGTGACAAGACAAGACAACTTGAGCGGCTTTAGATATGCATATCAGTTGCCTGAAACAATCAATTTGTTGTATTTATTTTGTTTAACAACGCCCTTGGCAATCAATTTGCCACAGTCGCACAGGTGGGCAGCTGGACTGCCTGTGTGTCTCTCTGTGGTCAGGTGGGCAGACTTGGGAGCAACAGGTGCCTGGCTATGGACTTGAGTCTATTTAAATGCCTTAAATGTTTTGAGTAAGATTTCAAGAATTCATTACCATTGTGCATTGTGGGCTGCTGTAATTGCTTTGCTTGCGAATTTATTCATTAAATACCGAAAAAATATAATAATAAAATAAAATATAAATATAGCAAGTTTTATATAGAATTGTTCTATTATTATAATATTACAGGTAAATCAGTAAAGAATCAGAGCTAGTAAAAAATTGATCGTTTATCGAATTTATTGATGTATATCGATCGTTAGCTCTATTTGGCTTTGCATATTTCTTTGTCACATATATTTTATTGAATATAAAATATTTCATACCTATTCACATTCACATCAATTAATCGATAAACTCTTCATAACATAACAGAACATAAATTAATCGAAATTTTAGCTTTTCTCTACATTTAAATAGACTGCTTTAATTTTCTAGAGTTAATTTCGTTTGATATTCAATTTCATATGTTTAATTGATTAAAGCTCAGAGCTAATGTGGAATCGATAGTTATCGTTATTCAGGGAAAAAAAAAACTGGTATAGCTTTGTTTGAAATTCGGCAAGATATCAATATCATAAAACTGGCTCTCAGTTTAAGCTCAGGTTCTGTTCTCAAACTTAAGCTTCCATTGGGATTTCTCTGAACCTATAGAAAATTGGCTGCGAATCCAATAATATATATTGATTTTGCGTAAATATATGTAACAGACAGAAGAAGGCTTGACATATTTCATATCGATATTTATATTTATATTTGGACTAAAATGACAAGCAGAGTAAAAAATCTGGATTCTATATCAGTAATCAGAGCAATATGAAACCTTTATCTAAACCCCTTGACATGGTTTCTTGTTCCTTTTTCAATATCTGCTTAGCCTGAGCAAGAATGATATATGCACATGTGCTACTCTGTAAATAGATTTTGATTTGTCTACTATATGATTGGCTGGAATTAGACTCTGGGCAATCAAGCTACCACAGTGTCATGGCAATACAAACTGATTTACTTATTGGCTGAAATAATTTAGTTGGTGTGTATAAATTAAACAGTTTTATTGAGTATGCATTTTGGCTAGTTGTGAATTGTGAGTTGTATAATGCGAATACGAATGCGAATGCGAATGCGACTCTGATTGCTGTGGATGCTAAATCAGAACTTGTCTTGACTGGCTGGCGAGCGAGTGAGGCTGGCTGTGGCAAGGCTGTTGGCCAGATGCAGCAGGCAAAACAGCTGCCAGTTAAGCATTTGTCCAATATGGTATGCCTGTAATACCAGTTGCGTTGCATTAACCAAATACCCTTTCCAATGACAAAGCTCCAACCCGGTTATGCACATATGCGCATATGTATTTATAGATAGATCTTTTCTGCATCTTTTTGTGCGTTTGTCATTGGCGATTATGATTGTCGTCGCCCTGGCCAGGAAATGCGAGCCAATGGTCAATGCCTTGGAACTCGTTCCGGCAACAACAGCAACAACAACAACAACAATAACAGCAATAACTTTGGTCTAACGCATTAAACATTGCAGTTAATTAGTCAAAATGTTGCCGAACCGGCGCAACAGGCACAACAACGAAATGTTTCTATTAACCTCATCCTCTGCTCTCCATATATCCATATCTCTCTCTCTCTCTCTCTCTCTCTCTCTCACTGTCTCTGTGCCGTGATGGCGGTTGGGAATCCTAGAATCCATTTGTACGCACTCAAATTGTTAAGCCTGTTCGGCTGAAAAGTCTATTGATAAGTCGGAATGCATAAAAAGTCAACATTAAATTAAGCAATTTATGAGTATCAAAGACGGCGACCGACCCCATATGCCAGCAATCGTTCAATTTGTCTTTGGATACCCTGTAAAATAAGCATTCACACTGTAGGCAATGAACAATGCAAAAGTAGAAGCAATAGATGCTATGGTTTTTATATATAGATATAATTCTTATACGTGGTAAAACTGAAAACAGTTGTAGATCATTTGATTGTTCATTCTGGCCTTAGAATACCCTGTAAAAATGTAAAAACTACGAACTGTACAAACTGTAAAAACTATTATTGTTTTACTAATATGATTTCCTGTAAAAAATAAAGTCAGATTGTAGGCAGGTTTATTTTTTAAGTTTAGCTTGACTTTTGCAAAAATTCTAACAGAAATCGAGTTTAACAATCACACCCACTTATACAGGGTAACTTGCAGTCAATCACATCCTGATTACACACATTTTTGCTCCAATTTGTAGCAAGTGCTGCTCTCTAACGGCAATCGTTAAATGCAAATTTCCATCAGCAGGAGCCGCTGTCCTAAAGTTCACTTCAGCTATAAAGTCACTGAAAGCCAGATTCAGACTTTGGACAATAAAAGTTTTATGCTATAAATCGATATATGATCCGTATATATATATATTTGCGATGCCTATATAAATGCTCGCATACATTTGCTGCTCTTTGTCATACGTATCACGTATTTCATGGCAGAATTGCTTTTGGCATTTGTATTGTTTGTGGGGAGCAAATTATGAATGGAGCATACCAAGCAGCTATTGGGGATTCGTATAGTTGGAATCGCACTAAGCCTATCAGCAGAGATCGCTTAGATAGGTGAGATATTTTGCACCTAGTTTAAGCAATAGATCACTTGAGTTTATAGCTGGCAGAAGCATTTGGTTGGACTGAATGAATGAGTGAGCAAATGAGTAAAGTGTTTGAATGATTGATTGATTGAGCAGTGAAAGGAAATGATGATGATTGATCAATTGACTGACATTGCATGATTGAATGATTGACAGATAGATTGAGTTATGTAAAAGGCTGATTGAATGCATGTATGAATGACCTCAATGTTTGATGATGTTTAAGACTTATGAATGACGCTTAGAGAATGATGAATGATTGATAATAGATGAATCATAGACATAGAACTGGGTAATTGGCGGCCTTCGAAATTTGATGATTTTTTAGTGATTGAATGATTGATTGAATTGAATAAGAGATCGACTGATTGCCTGATTGATCAATAACTGATTGCTAGCTTAACAGTTCTGAAAGAGACTTTATGATTGATTGACTGTCTTGGTGATTGACCAACTAGTTAGGTGATGATTGATTGGCTGGTACTGACTGATCTACTAATTAAGTGCGAATTGATGGAATGATTGATTGATGGGCTAACAGAGGAATTTATTGATTGACATTTGATTAAATCATTAGCTAGAATGACTGATTAACTAACTGATTAATGGATTTACTGAATTGCTATTGTAATGATTGATTGATTGATTCGTAAATTTGGTAATTGACTAAACTAGTAATCTGAATGATTCATCGATTGAGTGAATCTTTGCCTAACTGCATGATTTGCAGATGGACTCAGCTTAACATACTTGATAATTGTTTGTCTATTGAATTTACTAGCCAATTTACCAATTCATGTTTATTTCTAAAACTGTGAGTGCAATTCGCAATAGAATACAGTTACTATATATACATATATTGAAATTACACCAAAACTAAACAAACTAAACGTACGCTTAACGCTTCGGCACTCGGCACTCGGCACTCGGCACTTGGCACTCGGCACACGGCACTTGGCATGCGATAATGGCAGCTCGTCAGCGTATTTATCTGGTGTCTGGCCAGCTTGTTGTGCAAATTTAAACATCAAATTGATTTGAACATGAACGAAATCTATAACAGCGACAACAGCAACAACAGCAACAACAGCAACAATTTCAATTGTCTGCGGCACGTTATCAGCTGCAGCAACAACAACAAACAAGAGCTGGCTAAGAAAAGATAAAGCTAAAGTGTTTACGATCTGTTTAATGTTGTGCCACGAAACGCAAGGCACAACAATTGCCGCCACATGATGCGAGTTGTTGTTGCTGTTGCAGCAGTTGTTGTTGTTGTTGTTGTTGTTGTGGTTGTTGTTGCATGTTGCCAAAGTCTGGCATTGTGTCCATGTTGCAACAAGTCAGTGGGGCAGTCTATGGCGATCTGGAAAAACTTGTAACCTTGCAGCCTTGTCATCATCATCATCATCATTGAGCAGCAACATCATGATGATGATGATGATGATGATGTTGCTGCAGACGTTGGCATGCACCAGCAGCAAGCTCGATCGATTGAACGACCCACCGAACGAACGCGCAAATCTTGTTAGCATTTTTCAGCCATTTCCTTTTTGTGGCAAACAACTCTATGAGAAGGCAGCTGCACATGTGTCTATGTTTGTGTGTGTGAGTGTTTGTGTGTGTGTGTGTGAGTGTTTGTGTGTGTGTGTGTGGCTTGCTTCTAAAATTATGTTCGATATCAATTTCGCGTGGACACATGCCAACAGACACGCAACGCCACCAAACACGCGCACCACATTGCTCGCCCGTTGCCCCCCGCCTCGCCCCCTCTTTCACTCAGCTGCACAGTCTCTCGCCTGCCATGCATTTTGGCATGACTTTGGCATGGGGTTTGGCATGTGTTTTGCTTCATTTTTTGTTGTACTTTTTTTTTTTTTTTTGTATTTAGCTGAATTTACTCAAATAGAAATGGTCAGCTAAAAAGACGCGCCTCAAGAAATTGTTGCTCAAGTTGCCTTTGCCTCTACTGCCCTCTATATGCGAAGAGATATATCTATCTGTTGTCCTCGTTCAGTAGGAAGTAATTACGTTTGCCGCAGCAATGTTCACAAATCTCAGCTCTAAAATTAGCTTATGCGTTGGTTAAATACTCACTTTGGTTTACATTGGCTTCGTGTTTTCTGGTATTTTTGTTGCTCAAGTTGCAATAGCAGCATGCAGTGGGCTGTGGACTCTGCTCAAATATCGAGTGCAGTAGCCTAACAAATGAGTTAGTTTACCAAAATGCTGATACTATTCATATCGCAGCAGCTTTAGGCGACAGCTGCAAAGAGAGCAGGATTAGAAAGAGAGAGAAAGAGGGAGGGAGAGAGCATTGGATGTGTGGGCTGCTCTGTGTTTGTAGAAAGTCATGGATGTTGTTAGAATTGTCGAAAATTTGTTGCAGCTAAGCGTAAGCAATAATTCTTTGTCTATAAAGATGAAACAAACTATATAAACAATTAAAATGCTTTACACTCTCCATACAAACTCTCTTCACTATTTTATAATATAACATAACATGTTAACATGTTAATTACAATGTTAAACTGCTGTTGAAAACATTGTTGAACTGCCTAGTTCCAATTTCAAGTGCAACATGATGTTTAAAAGCATATGTAGCTCTCCTTGCATATTAACATACTTAGCTTAACATTCGAGCTAATAACATAAATATGTTAAGGCGAGCATTTGGCGAGTCATAGTTTATAGGAACGGCATGCGCGCATGTTTATGGCAAGTGCTGAGCATGGCGAAAGATATTCGTATATGGGTCAAGTCGTGGCACACGCCCCACACACACACACGCACACACACACACGAAGAGTGTCTTCCCCTTGGGCCAGCGGTGTTGCACGCTTTGAACGTTTCATGGCTATTCATTTTGGCCATTTTGGTTAGCCATATATTTAGACGGCTCGATGCGCTAATAAAGTGCTCAAAACTGCACCACAGCAGGTGTGTGTGTGTGTGTGTGTGCTGGTGTGTGTGTGTGCTGCTATGCTGGTGTGTGTGTGCGTGTTGCACATGCATAAACATGCATTCATAACTCTTCAATGATGAGTGCGGCTCGAACTGCTCCAGCCTTCAGTCGTGTCGGCAGTTTGATCATTTTTGCTTTTATCTCTCGCGAGAGCGTACAACATTTTAGATATCTGTGGCAAATGCATAAAATCTTATAATTTGCGCACGTGTTAATCAGACGGTGCGCTTCCCAGTTTCAGCTTCCCAGCTTCAGCTTCAGCTTCAGCCTCAGCTTCAAATTCAGCTGGCAGCATTCTAGCTTCAGCTGGCTAAAACTCTTGCTGCACTGAGCGACGAACGTTGCATGGCTAAGTAACAATTTTAGGCTAATGATGTGCTCATATTTAAGTTAGCTGAAACGCTTTTAGTGCAAGGCATAATTCAGCCTTGCCTCAACATGCAGCCGAGCTGAGATGCTGTGAAATCAAGCTTTTTGAATACCCTGTAAATTGCAGAGTAAATGAGTAAATAGAGCGAACACAAAAAGAAATATTTTCGCTACTATTTTAAATTTCATATCGTTTGTTTTTATTTATTTTAATTTTTATAAAATATTTTATTTTCATTTAATGATTTTTATTATTAATTTATTAAATTTATTTTTATGTTTTTTCACATTATACTGAATTGGACATACGTAAAATGTATTATATAAAAATCAGAAAAAATAATTTAAATAATATTTCTTTTTGATAATATTTGTTTTCTTGGGGCTACAAAAAATACTCATAGTTAAATTGGCATTTCTCGATTGAGTTCTCACTGCCTAAACTATATCCTACAAAAAGCTTTAAGCCTAAAGCATCTCTCTAGCGCCGTTGCCATTACATTACAGGGTATATGCAGCCGTGTTGCTGCTGCGGCTGTATCTTGTTGTTGTTGTTCAGGTGCTTGGATGCTCAGGTGCTGGGGCTTGGCGGCTGGACCGCATGCTGTTGCATTTAATGATTGCACGCCTTGACTTTGGCAATAAAACAAATTTGTGCCCATAATTTTCGAAATTCAAATAACAAATGCAACAACAGCAGCAGCGGCGGCAGCAGCGGCAACAGCAACAGTCGCTGTACCGGCGACAACGTTTGGGGATGCTAAATGCGAGCTGCAGTTTCTGAGATGAAAATGGAGTTTGGCCAAATGGCCATGGCCATGGCCACTGGCCACTGGCAATGGCCGACTCTCCGATTTCTGCAAGTCTTGGCAACTTGTTTGCATTGAAAATTTATTGTTACGCAGTTTTGGCCACTGGAATGGCCAGCTCTTGAGCCAAGGCCAAGGAGCAGGTGGAGCGGGTCGGTGCGTTAGGCATGGCTTCTTGGCCAACGATTTATGGCATTGCTGCAATTGTTGCCAACTGTAAATGCTGCGGCAAACAAGTCAATTGAATTTATTTCGTTTATAAATTGCCTCGTCGCAACCGCAGCAGCTATAGTCGCAGCAGCAGCAACAGCAGCTGCCTTCGACTGTTTGGCCAACGCCTCAAGTGTCAATTGCTTGGCATAGTTGCTGCTGCTGCAGTTGCTGATTGAATGCAGTCGCGTTGCCAAGACAAATCACTGAGCGATTTGACAGGACACAACTAGCTAGCGCCCCAAACACAACAATTGCAACAAAGCAAAAAAACTCTCGCAAATCTTGCACAAATCTATGCAGTAACTGCTGCCAGTTTCCTCTGCTCCTGCTGTGGATGCTGTTGCTGCTGCTGCTGCATGCTTTGTTTATGCCCTGCAATGTGAATATAAAGATATATTGGGCATATAGTTGAACACTGCAAAATGTTGCCGATGGGCAATGCAAGTCGCTAGCAGCTGATAAAACTTGGATACCCTTTGAATCAGATCTCCCTTTTTCTCTTTCTCTCTCTGTCTCTCTCTCTCTCTCTCTCTCTCTCTCTCTCTCTCTCTCTCTCTCTCTCTCTCTCTCTTTCTCTTTCTCTTTCTCTTTCTCTCTAAGGAACTGCTATCCAAATACTCGAATAACCAGAGATGCCTCATGTAATACAGAATGGTTATATATTTAATTTCTCCAACTTTTTGTTTTTGCTACTTAAGCGATAATCGTAGCTTCTAGAAGTATCGATGCTTTTTGTATATGCTTTTCTTACAGACTTATTTTTGTTGGACAGTTTTCAGCTAACAGTTAAACAATCGAATTTTCTGATTCCGATGAGGCATTACAATGTGCTGCTGTCAAGCTTCATCTCTATTTCTTGAAATATAGCTAAAATCGATAAATATCGATAACATGTTATATCATAATGATACTCATTGAAGAATCTAAAATTGAAGCGATTTAAGCTCGAGAAAAATTCAACCTATTTGAAGGTAATTCAATGCGCGATGCCACTGGATAACTAGAGGTCGAGCAGTGTCTGCAGTTAGGCCAGCGTGCGCTCTCTTCTCTCGCTGATTCTTCTTTTGGGGATGGGGCAACACAAGTTTTGCAGCTGTGCCACACGGCGAGCGTGATTTACGCTTTTTCCGCTTGCTGTTTGTTGGTTTGTTTGTTTGTCGTTTGTCGTTGTCTTGTCGTTGGGTTGTCGCGCTGTTTGGTCGCTGTCTCTGTTTGTATTTGTGGCCATCCGAAAAGTCAACATAATGCAATTTGCATATGACTCCAATAAAATAATGCTTCCTTTCACAAAAAAAAAAAAAAAAAAAAAAAAACCCTGGAACTTTCAAATTGCGAGCACAACGCATCAAACACACATAGACTACACGCACTACACACACACACACACATGCACACTTGCTCTAAAATTAGCGCAAAAAAATGATGGGCTTTGAATTTCCTTGCGCTCAAACAAAAGACTTAGGCAACGAACTTGCTTTCATAACCGCAGACATACACATTCGGACATAGCCACCGACTGGAGTCAAGCGCCTCTTAACAAATTATTGATTTATCGCCAGCCAAATAATAATAAAACACACACAAAGACCCGCAC
The DNA here is from genome assembly GCA_030914385.1 of Drosophila antonietae. Lineage (NCBI taxonomy): Eukaryota > Metazoa > Arthropoda > Insecta > Diptera > Drosophilidae > Drosophila > Drosophila antonietae. The sequence continues at coordinate 5,379 of JAUESO010000494.1, read as the reverse complement.
ACACACACACACAAAGTGAGCTGTGCTTGTTGCTGTTGTTGTTGTTGTTGTTGTTAGAGTTTATGGATTTTTACTTGAGAGTTGACAACCAAATTTTAAAGAACTTGCTTCATAAACTCTGTGTGGCTTGCCAGATGCTCATCTGCTTGATGGCTTTTTATGTCTGCCAACATAAAATGATCTCTTTTCAGAATACCCTGTACGCTTATATGAAAGCGGGGGTATTTTGGTTGTATGAGATATGCATTTAATAAGCTCAAAATATTCGGAGCTGTCATAGCTTGAATAGTCTTAAAAGCTTCATGGACTTCTGCCCACAAATTGATAGTCTAATGGGTAAAAGTCTCAAGATATTCCTTAATCAAGTATTCTAGCTATATACTTGATTATGTGCCTGATTATGCATTAGAGTGATGAGATCGATGCTTATTCTCAATTTGAATGCATTGCAAATGTCGCCTGATGGCAACCAACTTTTTTTCTGTTGCTCTTTTAGCAAGTTCCATTTGTTTCCTTGCATTTATTATAGGGTATCAAATAGTTGACATAATTTCACTTCCTTCTGACTCTTTCATATTTGCTTTTGCCCCTGGCGAGCCAATTTAGTTTGGGACGATCGTAAAATATTTAAGTGCCAGACAATTAGTCATGACATTTGTCATAAAAATAAGCAACGGCTCAGCATAAAAGCTAAACAGATAGCTATATCTGAGTATACATATATGTATTTTTAGCTTATGTATGTATATGAATCAGCAGGATAATGCAGCGAAATGTCTGGCAAAATATATGACTAGAAGATGTTCTATAAGAGAATTAAGAAAGATGAATAAAAATCAATTGAATATTAAAATCTACATTGCTTTAAATTATACAATAAATACTAGAAAAATTGTATATTGAAAAGCTAAACTGTATATGTAGCTATTATACTGCAAATCATATACAGATATATATTAAGAGATTTAATATATAATTAATAACTTTTCGAGCAGCCATTGCGCTTGTTAGCAAAAAAGTATTTCTATTGCTAGCTCAACTATGGCGAAAGGCTATATGAGAAAATATTTATAATCTAATTAGCTGAATTGAAAGGACAAATGTGGAGTTGCTTTGCCAAAGTGATTTCTAGATATGGTTTAATTAAAGCTTCATGAACTCTTCATTAGTTACCAATATATATATATATATATATTAATTAATATTAAGCAGCAATTGTTGCGGCTGCTGTTTGCTGTCGCCTGTTGTTGCTGTTGCTGTTGCTGCTCACAATGGCAACTGTTGCTCTGAGGCATATCAGAAATGCCAGCGAGTGACTTATTGACGCAGCATGATACACGATATTGCGGCAACAATTACACACGACTTTAAACTGGGCGATAGATGTATGGATGGATGGATGGATAGATGGATGGATGGAAGGATGGTAACATATATTGTATGTATGGAGTTGAACAATGACAATGACAATGACAACTTGGTGCGTCAGCTCACGTACGCAATTGCGTTGATGATTGGAAAACGAAAGAAAATACCAGTCGATGATATTCTCAAAGACAACGCCCGTTCAGAGAGATATTGAGTGGGGAAGAGAAGGTAAAGCAGAGAGAGGGAGATGGGAAGATGGTAAGATGGTAAGATGGGGATGGGAATGGGTAGAGACAGGGTGCTGAGAGACGGGCATCGTTGATCTAGAGTCCATGTCCCAGTCGCACACATTGCTGCGCATAGTTCATTCAGGCAACAACTGTGGACCAATTCCACGAAAGTGATTGATTACAATCGAAATGCGGCACAGAGCAAAATGCAGAGCAAGGCGGCCAAAGCGATCAATTAAAACGACTGATGATGATCAATTATCGGGCAAAACTAAGAGGCTCTAAGATGAAGTCAAATGTTGACATTGAATGACGCCTAAATACTCTAGCTGACAGAACGAAAGCTATATAAACTGATCTATATAAATTAAAGTTTTTTTTTTTAATTTTAATATATTTTTATATTTTATATTTTATATTTTTTATTTTATAGTTTATATTCTATATTTTATATTATATATTTTATATTTTTATTTTATATTCTATATTTTTTATTTATATTTTATATTTTTTATTTTATAGTTATATTCTATATTTTATATTATATATTTTATATTTTTATTTTATATTTTTATTTAATATTTAATTATATTTTATATTTATATTATCTATTTTTGTTTATTTTATTTTCTTATTTATTTTTGTCTCCTTTATTGACAAAGCTAAGTTACTTTTTAGCTTCCAGCTAGCTGTGCAAATGCCGCAAATGCGCAGTCTCAATACCCATGCCAATCCCAACTGGCCAAGTCATGATGCGTTTCCAGCATCTGCAGCAGCAGCAGCTGCCGGCGCACTTGATGCAAGTCAAAGCAAATGTCTATGAGGACGATGACGATGACGTTTGCTGTTCACATTTAACATTCAGCAGAACAGCCGCAGCCGCAGACTCAGCCACTGCCTCAGCCGCAGCATCACCATCATCTTTATCATCTAATTCTCATTCTCTGCCACGCTGCTTGTCATTGCCTCAGTGTTCATGTTATTGTTGTTGTTGTTGTTGTTGCAACAATTTTAACACATCATGTGGCGGCTTAAAGTGTTCACCTTGATCTTGCGCTAGCCCCCCCCAACCCCAAAACACTTTTTGGCTCTCTTATGTAACCAGCAACAGGCCCAACCTTCAAATGAAAATTGAATATATGCTTCAAGTTGACAACCTTTGCTTGATTGACATACGCGCTCAACGAAATTGAACACGAAATTGAACACGATTTGTATATAAGAAAGATTTTCGTATATATATCTAATATAAGCAGCTAAGGCATTAGGGAATGCATAAGAAATGTTTAAGGAATTGGTAAAAGCAATGACATCTAGGCTAGAGAGCTTAAATGCTTTTAAAATTGTACTGCTTTAGAGGTTTTCGGTCATTTGCTATCCAAATTACTTTTATCTCCATCTACAAGTTGGAAAGTAGTTCAAAAAGATCTCTAATATATTTTAGCTCTCAAATTCATATTGTTTTCACTTGACAATTTACTAAAGATTTATTTTCATTGTTTTACAATTTGTACTCAGCTTTTGTTTATGCTTTCGATAATTATGTTTTCCGCAAAGATTTCCAATTGAAAATTATGTTTTCAAGTATTTAAACTGGTGTGCAACCCACGCTTGACAAATTCTCAGCATATTATCCACTTGAGAAATTGTGCATGAAAGTAAAACAATTGAATGTGAATTAAATTATATTGTACAGTAATTGAGCCATAGTTCGAATGTAGACTTCAAAGTTGCGCATCGATTGAGGTGAATTTATTTTCAATTGGTTTTTTTTTTTTTTTTTTTGTATTTATTGTTGGCTGGCGGCGATCAAAGAGCGCCATCTGGCGTGCGGAATGGACAGAATGAATGTGTGGTTTGGAAATATTGGCTTTAATTAGATTTGCCTGTTAGCCATCAGCTTTTGCCATTGGCATGTGGTTCATTTATTTTAGCTATTGACCGACCAGCCGATCAGCTATTTGATACTCCACATCCACATCCACATCCACGTCCACGTTCAAGTCCAAGTCAAGTTCTACACTGAGGCTTCGCAGCTTCCATTAGAGAGAGCCCAAGCTGAGCTGTCAATTAAGGCGGTACGACTTGACTCTTCTGGCTCAACAAATACTTGGCCTGATGGCTAATTAGCATAGCCAGCCGATGGCTTTGCCAGCCGGGCACACCACATCCTCTTCTCTGTCCGGCGCGCATCTACCAGAACCCATCTTCCGTTCTGGCTTGATCACAGCCCGAAACGATTCGATTGGCAGCCAAAAAAAAAAAAAAAAAAAAAAAAATAAATAAAAATAAGGAAAATAAAAACCAAACCGGAGCAATAAACAAAGACATCACGGGCCCGCAGGCGGTTGTCGGCCTTTTTGCAGATTGCGACCAGATGCGGGGCCTAATAAATAATAATTCGATCGCAATGGCAAAACTGGTGTAGAGCAAATAATGTAAATGTCGAGTGATCCTCGACTAACGGGCACGAGCCACTCTCAACGCCCTGCTCATGAGTGGGCTTCAATTGAATGTGTGTTGACTCGACATCTCCACTCACACTCTGCAAACATTCAATTTATCGATTCTAAGCTCAGAAATCTATAGTGTAATGTTTGTTGTAATGTTTCAAGAGTTTTGAAGTTTTTTATGTATTCTCAACTTAAGATCTCCTGAGTCTAATTAACAAATTGTTAGCTGAGATATATGCCATCTAGAATCATAATTCATCTAGAGGTCTAGCTCATAGCTATCAAAAGCTGTGAATTTGACTGCTCTCTAAATTTCAACTTCAAGTCTAATTTGTACTCTCAACAATCGACGTTTACTACCTACCCTCTTAGCTCTCAGCACTCAGCTCTCAATTAGCCCCCAAAAGTTGCGAATCTCTCTGCTCTTTGAATACAGATTTCAAGTCTAAATTGTACTCGACGCTTACCTTACACCCTTAGCACTGTGCTTTCAGTTTTTAGCATCACTCCATGTGTTTCATGATTCCCAAATCGTTCCTACCAACTAACAAAGCTCCGCACTCAACTGCTTTTGTAGCTTTTCCCCGCTCATTGCTATTGCACTCAGAATTCTAGCTCGTAATATGACATTCAATATACTCCTACCTTAATTTTGAATCCTTCAACTCCTGCCTCTATTGTATATCGCCCAATTTGGCATTCTAAGCTGCCGATTTTCAAACTACTTCTTTCAATTGCGATTCTTTAGTCATCCGACTCGCAATTGCGAACTGTCTATTCCCTAAATAGCAACTGCCGACTCTCGGCTGGCCCTCTTAACTTTCAACTAGCGATGCTCAATTGCCAGCTCTCAACTCCCTCGACCACGACTAAGTCTTGCCGTCATTCAGTTCAGGCGACAAATGCAAATGTTGCTGCAGCGGATCTGGTTGGGTATGACGCTGGCATATGTGAAAAGAGGGAAACCGCACAAGTTCGCCCAGAGACCCAGAGCAATCAATAATCCAGAAGTTTAGCAGCAGAAGCAGAAGCAGAAGCAGCAGCAGCAGCAGCAGCAGCGACTCGCATCGCAACGCAGTCACAGTCGCAGCATCCGCAGTGGCCGCCTGTTAGATGCGGCCAATGCCAATGACCAAAAACCTGTTCGCAATGTTCCACCCAACGAGCCGCACATTAGGCGGCCAACCACTTGGCAAGCGGTGTATCCTTTGCAAAAGGAATACCAGGAGGGGATCGAATAGAGGAGGAGCCGCAGGCGGAGATGTTTGGTTGGAGTAGCTAAAGCTGCGGATTTAAAAATAGCCACAGATCCAGCAAACAAACAAGTC
>JAUESO010000493.1:0-25878 GCA_030914385.1 Drosophila antonietae | reverse complement strand
TTCGGGGTCTCTGATAAATATTGATATCTCAACATGTTTGTGTTTGTTTTATCTCAAGCTTCAGCTGCTCCTCGTGTGCTCGCTTCATAGACTACCTCAGATTCGGCGTTCTAAAAGTTTGAATTCCATTTGCAACTCTGTTAACTATTCACATGGTTCAGAATGAAAAGCTTGTGTATTTTTGTTTGTTTTTTTTTTTTTTTTTGATCGAAATTTGTTTTTCAACTTTGAATCCTACGCCCCCTAGTGCCACGGCCCCCCGCCCGTCAGTTGGCAACGCTTTCACTTCAAGTTTTCGCTTCGCTTTGTCGCTTTGAAGCGGCTTGCATCGCCCCCAGCGAATGGTGTGAAATTCGCAAATTGATTTCCCGCTCCACGCGACAACATCAAAAACAAAAACAAGCTGAAAAAAAAAACAAAAATAATAAACAAGAGAAAAACAAAAACAAAAACAATAATAATAAAAAACGCTTTGCTTTGATTGCATACAAAAATTAATCAAAAATTCGAAGTGAAAAAAAAGAGGAAAAAAATATTGCGAAATTGAAATATGGGAAAAGAAAGGGACGACAGCTTGGCCCTGGCTTGGGTAGGCTGGCCACATAGCCCCCCTCTCTCTCTCTCTCTCTCTCTCTCTGTGTGTGGATGCTCGCCCAATTCAAAGCGTGCAAAGTGCATCAATGCCAAATCCTCGACTGCATCTCTCGCCTCGCAGTGATTGCCTTTGGCACAGTTATTTTTGCCAGATGTTCGAGCCAAATGTCAAAGTTCGCGTCAAGCGGAACTCTGACTGGATGCCAAAGGAACTTGACTGACAGCTCAACTATACAATGGCTGTGAGAGTTAGTTCGGATGGAGTATGCTGAACAAGTTCAATTGTTCATTTTGCAATGTCGATCATTCTAGTTCATTGGGAAGAACAAGTTCGCAGGCAATAGTAGTTGAATTGAAGAATGCAGAAGTTCAATTGCTTTGGGGAACCAGTTCAATTCACTCAATTCAATTTCAATTCAATTTAGTTCAAATGAACTAGTTCCATTGTTGAATTCTCATTCGCAAATAAACAAGTTTATGTGCTTTACTAATGAAAAGTAGTTCAAATGAATTCATATAGTTCTATTGAACAAGTTCAATTGTTCCTTTAATATTATTATGCTCGATTCCATGAACAATTGCAATTACTTCATTCTGCTGGCAGTTCTTGGAAACTTAAATGTTTTTGTAAACTTAGTTCTAATGAACAAGTTCAATTATTGATCCAGTTCAAATGCTCATACTCCATTTTGAATAGAATTAACAAGTAAAAAATATTGTTCATTTTAGCAATAGCAGATTTCTATTGAACAAGTTCAGTTGTTCATTTTGAGTAGCTAGTTCTTTTGAACAAGTTCAACTGCTCATTTTGCATTCTAGTTCTTTTTAAAAGAAACAAAGTTCTTAAGAGTCATTAACGGTTCTAGTTCAGCGTGATGAACATGTTCATGAACAAGTTCATAGAAATTCGTTATTTGAACGCTTCGCATTTGCCATTCCCTCAATTGTTCACTATCGTCAGCTGCATAGCTGAACTGAACATTAAGAGGAATCTGCAATAGAATGAATTCTCCATGAACGAGATTTAACTAGAATAGTTCACGAAACTAGATCATTAGCTGAATTCATTAATAAATACATAAATACAAATTATCGAATGGTTTCCTCTCATTCAGGGAAAAGTCGATCAAGAATTTTAAAATTTATCTTCCATTAAATTTCCTTATAAATTTGATATATTACAGGGTATAAAACAGGGTATATACATTAATTATTTAGCTGCATTTATTATAAAGCCAACATTTTTTTTTCAGACAAAACTTTTATTCTCAAGCAGGATATGCATGTGAGTGTGTGTGTGTATGTGTGTGTGGGTTTGCTCTGATATGAGCAAATGAGAAACTGGCAACTAGAAATTGCAGGCAGTGAAGCATACGAAGGCAGTGGGGCGTTGGGGGCGTTGGGGGTGTTCAGGGCATCGCACACGCAATGCGCCGAGTTGTTAAATGTTGCTCGCGCTGTGCGTTCTGTGTCCTTCGCTGGGTTTCCACTTGGCTGGGACGCTTGTGCTGGATTTGTGGTGCAAATGAAGCTGCCACAGCCGCAGCCCCTCTGTCTCTTTCCAATGAGAATGAGAATGAGAATGAGAATGATAATGATAATGATAATGATAATGATGAGGCTGATTTGGCTGGCTATGCGAGCTGCCTGCCTCGGCTGCTGCTGCTGCTGGGTGTGAATTTTCATTTCAATTATGCAAATACGACAAGTGAGTAAAACAAAGCGCCCCGCCCACATGTGACAGAGTAGGGAGGGGGGAGCTGATGAAGAGATGAAGGCGTGCCTCACGCCATTTTGTGCAACAATAGGAAAATGCAGGCTGAAAACCGCAGCAATTTGTGGCTGCCGCTCGTTGCTGGCAACAACAATGCATATAGTCAGGCACACACACTCACACACACACACACACACACACACTAGCTCATATACACATCCATGTATGTATGGCTGTCGCGGAATTTTGCAATTTGTGCATAATAATGATGATAATAATTATCACACACATATGTATGTATGCATGTGTGTGCGTTAGTGTGTGTGTGTGTGTGTGTGTGACTGCTGTCCCTGGGGCCAGGGCGTTGGCGTTCAGCAGCAAAAAAAAAAATATATTCATATATGCAGAGAGACAAAAAAAAGTGTAGAAAAGAAAAGGAAATTTGTGCACAAAATGCGGCAAAAAATTAAAAAAAAAAAAATACCTTGAAAAAGCGTTAAGCAGCTCAGCTGTGAAATACCCTGTAAGGCAGGAAGTTATGAACCAAATGGAGTATATGGAAATTGTAGTTCGTTGAGCTATGAAATCATTGATTCAATATCAAAATAAATTCAGGGAGAGAGAAAGAGATATAGAGATAGGGAGAGAGGGATAGAGTAAGAAGGAGTGAGAGAGCGAAAGCAGGAGAAAGACTAAGGAAAAAGGAAGACTAAGAAAAAAGTAAAGGGAAAGAGATAGATTGATAGAGGAAGAGCGAGTTTGAGATAGAGGGATGCAGAGAAAAAGTTAGATTGATAGACGTAAAGACAGAGGAGGAGAGAAAGGGAGAAAGATAGAAAAGAAGTTAGAGCGAAAAAGTGACATAGATAGAAACAGAAAAAAAGATAAAGGGAAGGACTACAATAATTCTGTCAGAAAGAAAGAGTGAGAGAGATAAATATTTAGATGGATAGAAAGACAGAAAGAAAGAGAGGGAGAGCGAGAGAGAGAGAGAGAGAGAGAGAGAGAGGGAAAGAGAGGGAAAGAGAGAGGGGACAGAATGAAATACACTTTTCAATAGAAGTGTTGTTGAAGCAAATTCTAAGCGATATGTCTTTATTATCCCGGTAAATTTGATAACTAACGGTTATATTTAACAACTAATTAAATTCAACTATTCAATTATTCTTAAAATCAAAACGATGCTTACGTTTTAATGTATCAAGATGCTGAAGAATGCCATTCTCTATCGTTAGATCAGCTTGCGATTCATATCTTAAGCATCTTGAGGCAAAAACTGAGATCACAACGAATCAAAGAAACGTAAGTAAAATTCTACATTTATCTATTCACAACAAAGTGTCAAAAGGAGTTGCTTCTGCTTCTTGTGTGGCAAGGGAATCTCTATCTCCAGGCTAAAGCCTCATTTTACAGGGTATACACGAATAGCACCAAGGCATGTGTAATGTTTATGCAATGTTCAACTGGGAAAAGAGGCGTGGCTGTGGCTGTGGTTGTGGCTACTGCTGCTGCTGCTGTCATGTGTCTGGTTAATTGCGGTGGTGGCTGCCAAGCCAAAAAAAAAAGAGAGGAAAAAAATGAGGAAAGAAAGAAAATGGTCGGGTTTGGGTCTGGGCCTGGCAGGGGGCTAAGGAAGTCTGGAGTTAGGGAGCATTCGCGTCCTGTTTCCCACTTGTGAGAATTGTGCAATTTTCAATTATTTCTTGCAAGTTTTTTTTTTTTGGTTTGCATGTGAAGCAGGAGGCTGCAGCGAGAGACTGAGAGAGACTTTGCATAATTATAAGCTGTGATTGCGAATGCGATTCGGCCAGCCATGAATCGTAATTACAGTGCGTGTGCGCCTAAAATTATGCAATGGTCTGATTATTCAGTTGCCACAGAGCACATAGTTCGTTAACGAGCGTCGACTGCGAAGGCTCTATTAATCCAATAGTAGGCGACATCATTCAACGCAATCTCAAGCTATATAGGGATCTAGAGAGATTCCAGCAGGATGTAGAGCTTGCAGTTGTAGCTGAAACTAAAGCAATCCTTTTGATATTCAATTGATAATGCAAGCAGCTTTTGGCTAGAAGCTAGAAATTCATGAGAATCACATAGAGGACCGATGCTAGGGAATACATTACAGGTAGAGTAAAGTAAATAATAATTAATAAAGATTATGTGTTTTCTATAGACATACATCAAGTCAATTAACTCTCGTATACTTTTTACTTAAAACTATATTTGAATCTTCGAAGGACTCTTGAGAATCGCATAGCAGGGCGATATTTAGAAGAAGCCAAACAGCGCTTTAAAACTATCTTCTCTGCCTCTCTCTCTCTCTCCCATTCCCCCTTTCTCCTTGTCCCTCTCTTTAAATCTCTCTCTCCAGAGGTCCGAGAAGAGTTTGATCTTCCTTGAACGATTACAAAAATATTTCTGAAGATTCTCGACTCAAGGAATCAAAGCTAAGGCTAACAAGCCTTACATAGAAATACTTTGATAATTGAAGCATAAATTATATAAAGAATATAATATTGATATATATATATACTTACCGATACAGCCTTGACTCTATTAACTGCTAAAAGCAACCTTTGCTAATAAAAAAAAATAAAAATAAAAATATTTGTATAATTATAAAAAAAAGTAAAAAGTTTCCTGCATCAATTTGGTTATTTTTCTGGATTTTGCTTAAAAGTAAAATATGTAAACAGCAAAATGAAAAGCTGCAAATGAATTTCCAAATGAGAGATCAAAGAGACATTTTCAATTGTTGCCCATTTGCTGGCAGCAGCGCCAAAAAGGCGGGACTGGGGCGTGGCATAAACTGCTTAATACGAAATGTAGCAATTATATGTGAGTGTGTGTGTGTGGGTGTGTGTGTGTGTTGCAATAGCCCAACCCAGCGCAGCCCAGCCACTCCCCCATGCCGACCATCAATCTCTGCTGCCAACGCTCTGCCCCCTCTCGCCCTCTCCCCCTCTCGCACTCTTGCTTCACCCTTTCTCCAGTGCCTTATGCATATTTATTCATTTTTTCATTTACACATTTTTAATTTGAATGCTGCGCAAGCAAAGCAAGCAAATGAAGCTGGGCCCCACTGCCCCCCCCCCCCCCCCCCCCTCCCTACCCACGCCCTAAACTCCCTCTGGCTACCTAGAAGGCGTTTCGCCTTGCTGCTTCTCTCGCCTGCTCCCCCCCTCCTCCACCTTTCCGCTCGCTGCGCAACTGTTGCCTCATTTCTACAACAATGGTGTTAGCATTATGCAGGCCATAGCCAAAACCTCCCCCACCCCCCCCACCCCACCCTCACACGACCCCTACCCCTGTCCAGCTAGCCCCATCCAGCGCCAGCTACATTACGTGTACTTAGCATTTCCTCAGTTTTCTATTTCATTTTTCTTTTTCTCGTGTTGTTTTTGTTTTTTGTTTCATTTTTATATTTTTTGCTCAGTTGCTTTATATGGAAATCAACACACACTTGAAGTGTTGTTGTTGTTGCTGTTGTTGTTGTTGTTGTTGTTGTAGCTGTTGATTTTTAATGAAGTACTTTTTCATTATATGTATATTACTTGTCTAAGCACACACACACACACACACACACACACACACACACACATGCATATCCCCTATATGCACTCATATACGAGGTATTTGCCATTGCTATGCAATTTCTTTTCATTTCCGCCTCTCGTTTGAGCCCTGCACTTTGCTATGAACAAATTCCATCTCTCTCTCTCTCTCTCTGTCTCTCTCTCCATCTCCATCTACCTCTCTCTTAATTTCTATTTTAGTTGTCTTTTCATGCAAATGCTGTTTAAGTGTGTGCGATTCTCTGTCTCTGTGTGTGTGTGTCTTTCTCTCTGGACACTTCATAAATTCAAATGTTTTCTGCGCATTGCTCCAATTGCTGCTTAGCAAGAGAATGCACTAAAAGTCTTAAGCTGTGAGAATCCCATTCAAGAAATGCATTCAAATGGATCGAAATGAAATTTATAATATTTGCAAGAGCAATGATAATGATATATGAAGGACATTTGCCTTTGGGATACTCAGCGAAGGATTCTTGGGCCTAAAAATGTGAATAGAAATTGTATTCGTAGAGGATAAACAAGATAAGGGAGAATGAAGAAGACAGATATAAAGAGATAAAGAGAGAGACGAAGAATTTAAGAGCTTAAGTAAATATTTACACCTTCTTACAAAATGACAGAGAGAGGGGAGTGAGAGAAACAGAGAGACAAAGAGTGAGAGAGTTGGAAGAGAGAATGAGAAAGAGTGTGTGAGAGAGACAGATAGAGTGCGACACAGAATGGCGGAGAGTTAGAGAGTCAGAGTATGGAATAGAAAGAGAGAGAGAGAGAGATTGAGTTAGATTGAGAGAGAGAGAATGATATTCATAGAAGAAAGTGAAAAACAGAGATAGAGATGAATAGTGTAAGAGAAATTGATAGTGAAAGAAAAAGCGAGATATTGTAGATTAATATTGGTATACAGAAAGAAAGCGAAAAGAGAGAGAGAGAGAGAGATGCCATAACAACAGATCGAGAAAAACATAAAAACATAAAAATATGAAATGTTAAATATGAAATGTTAAAAAGAAGAGAGCAAAAGAGTAGATCTGAGCTATAAGGTATAAGCTAGAGTTTCATTACGCATATGAGCAGATAAATAATTTTACTGTATTATATGGAAGATCTACAGAAATATTTTGGAAAAAAAAAAGTTTACTCTATTGCAGCTCGCTGAGCTGTAATTGAAGCACAGTCAAAATGGGCTTCTAAAAGATGTCAAATACCTAAAATAAATGCTAAATGAAATCATAATGATTAATTCAATATATAGACAGATAGAAATGTAAGATGTACAACAGTAAGCAAAGCAAAGCTAAGCACGCTTAGGTGATATGATATGATAAATATGATATCACTCAGGGTCATTCACAGACCTATTTAGGTCTAATCTATTACAGGCATTAGTATTGGCAATCAAGTCCTAATTATCTGTAGTCAGGCGAAAGAGAAAACAGATCAAGTAAATCTGTTTTCATCAACAGAATAAAGTCTCTTAGCTTTCATTAATTTGGTTCGTCTCAAGGCTCTTCGAACAAATCTTTTCGTTTGTCGCTGTGCGTTGGCTTCCTGCTCGAGTGAGTCATGCGGGAATTGATCCTTTGGCTCCTATTTTGGTTCTTCCTGCGTATTTCGTTTGTTTTGCCAAAAATACAAATACAAAAAAAAAGAAGATGGAAAAAGAAGCAAATCGAGCAGAGAGCAGAAGGGGATAAAAGGAAGATTCCTTGGCATTCTTCTGTCAAAATATTTACACAACAGTTGTCAGGGCTGGATGTGTGAACAGGACATGGGACACAGGACACATTCCGTTGTCGGGCCATTGTGTACTCGATCTACCTCGTCCTCTCTTCCTCTCCCGCTCTCTCGCTCTAAATGGGATCATTGTCAGAGCCTCAATTACTTGTAATTATATTATTTGCAGAGTAAACATTGCCAACCGGACTCTCTTCTAATGTGTTTTTTTTTCACCATGCCACGCCCACGCACAGGTAAGCAGAATTGACGCCCACAGCCCATTCTTGCTAATCCTGCCATCCGCTCTGAGCCGAAGTGAAGTGCCAAAGTAAATAAATAGATCAGCCTCAGCCTCAGCCTCTGACCTGCCAGCAGATTAGCATTGGTGTGATTCGAGCCCCGGACTACCAAATGGTCAGCATTGCAGTTAAGTGGCAGAGCCGCAAGAACAACAGTTGCACGTCTAGCTGAAGACAATGCAGGCGAGAGGCGAGAAGATGCTGCTGAAGTGGGCAATCGACTCAGAGACTCGACTCGACTCGATTCGACTCGACAGCTGGAAATGTCTTTTGGTGAATAGACAGAGGAAACTGGGCGATGGCAATTTAATCCCTTTACGTCTAATTAGTTGACCGCAACAGAAGCATAAATATCATTCTATTGAGCCGACATGCCGACATTCCATTGTATCTGTGAGAATCGAGATGAATATGTTAATGTCAAGCATGAATCTTTCTATGTGAATGTATTTATTGAACAATCCATCTACTTTGAACTCGCTTCTGTTATCCTTTGCTCATTTTCATTATGCTACTGTATCTCGCTCTCTCTCTCGCACTCTCGATCTCTCTCTCTCTCTGTCTCTCTCTCTCTCTCTCTCTCTCTCTCTCTCTCTCTCTCTCTCTCTCTCTCTTTCTCTGTGTAACAGCTTATGTTTTCTTGAAATTATTTCTCTTAATTCTATCATTCATATCTCTATTCCTTTTCAGCTCTCTCTTTCTAATTCTATTAATTATTCCTATGTAACTCTCTCTTTCTCTCTCTATCTCTATCTCTCTCTCTTTCTCTCTCTCTCTCTCTCTCTCTCTCTTCACTTTTCACTTTTTCTCAACTCTTCCTATTTTTTCTTACGCTTTACTTTTCTCGTTGCGTTCTCATCATTTTATTTCCATTTAATTCGTCTCTCCATCTGTCTCAATCAAGTCTCTCACATTTATCTCTCTCCTTCTCACTGCCCATGTTCCTCTGCCTCACCCCCTCTCTCTCTCACCCTACCTCTCTCTCATCTCAGTCTCATTACGCTCTCTTTCTCATATCTATATATACATCATTGTCTATCTATCTATCTGATCAAATCTGCCTCTTATCTCTACTTTTCTTCTAATCTACATCTCTTGCCTCACACCTTGGGCTTTGTGCTCTCCCTCTCACAACATTGCCTTGTTGTTTCATCTGTTCTCATTGCCCAATTAATTGTATGATTAACGTCAATCAGCAGAGACGCCCACGAGCAGCGAGACACGCAGCGAGACAAGCTGCAGATACAATACGCTATCTACAAGATACTTCAGCATTGGCAGCGGCAGCGGCAGCGGCAGCCGTGAAAAGCGACGCCTGACGATGAGGCACTTGAGAATTTCCACGTTTCTCAAAAAGGCGCGAGACGCGCCACCATCGATTCCCAGCCCAGAGTTCGGATTTGGGTCTGAGTCTGGGGCACAGGTGCCGCAGCCATGGCTCAGCAACTTTTTTCTACTTTTTTTTTTCCATATTTTTTTTTTCTATTTTTTTTTGTATTTTCAGTTGTGAGTTGGAAGTTGGCGTTGTTTTTTCCTGTCAACACGTATGCGGACGGCATGTTCTTGAGCCGTGACTAAAGCGTTTCGCCTAACAAGCCGTTAACGAGCTCTGCCAAAGAGGACTTCAACGCTCTCTCTCTCTAGGTTCCAGTCACATGTGGCAGCAGCTCCTTGGCAATCGCGTTTAATTGGTAAATGGTTCATTTAGCAGTCAGAACCAATTACGAGGCACACACACACACACACACAAACACACACATATATATAAACCACCTCTAGCTGCGAAAACAATTACAAACGTTTTTTTTTTATTTCTGCACCTTTTTATTCAATTGCTTGTTGTTCGTCTAACGCGTTCACAGGAGAGCCGCAAAAAAGAAGAAGATGATAAATAAAAATGCCACACGAGTGGCCACAGATTGGAAATTTGTGCTGCCACGCCCCGAGTGGATGCGGCCGTCGTCTGAATGACAGATGATTACGTATAATTTCAACTTGGACGAACTAAAAAATAATAAAAAATATAATAAACGGATTGCCCAAATAGTTGTTGCATGTTCGAGCTTAAGAAAGAACTACAGGTGGTTACCACCGATCTGCAAAGGAATAGAATCATATAATAATATATATATATCTATATATATATACGTATGTATATCTTACCTATCTGCGTAACTTGAAGGCTGTATATATGAAGAAAAATGATATTGTGATGGCAAACAGTCCAATGCTAATTTCATACTTGTTCTGATCAAGAATCACGTTCCAGAGATCGCTAGCGTATGCCTTGGCCCAGTGCCAAGCGGAATCCTCCTCAGCGGGTGGGGCTTCGCGTAGGCCAGCCCAAATCAGAATCGTTATTAACTTGTCCATGGCAAGAATGAATATGCCGGCTATACGGTTATTGGATGTAGAAATTGGAAATGTACGAAAATGTGACTGACTCAAATATAGAAATTGAGATGTGTTCACAGCAACTGGAATTGAATCTAATGAAGCTCCAGCATTTCATTCAACCCAACTAGATGAAAGTTCAATGACAGCTATCACATTGCAGCTCAGATTGGCGTTATATTCTAGCTAGAGTAGGAGAACACTTCCTTGCCTCGATCTCCATCTGAAATTATAATCAATCAGTATGCGAGCTGGTCAGATTTCTTTCATAGTAAATTGTCTTTGCTATATATTTTGAGAAAATAAAGTTTTCAAATTGAAAGTGTTGAGCTCTATCTAAATTGTTAAGTTATCTGATAACTATAGAAATTTGTAATAAGAATGTATATCTAGATAATTTATAACTTGCTAAAACTCAACACATTTACAATTAACTAACATTAGTCTAGGGAAATTCTTGATGGACAGAGATATTTTACTATGAATATATTTATTTTTATAAATAATTTAATTTGATAATATTTAATTTTTTGATAAAGAATTTAATTTATTAAAATTAATTCATAAAATAAAAATATTTTTTTTAAATAATGTATTTTAATAATATTAAATAATGTATTAATAATAATAAAATTTTGTATAATTTATTTGTAATAAATATATAGTTCCAAAAGTGCTTGATGAGTTTACTTCTATTTCAAGTAAATAACGGCATTAAGTGCCAAGTGGCCTGTGAAGTAGCTTGTAAAGTGCTTTGTAAAGTTCCTTGTAAATTGTCCTGTAAAACTTCTTGTAAATTTCCTTATAAATTTCCTCGTAATTGTTTTTATAAAGACTTTAATAGCTCCAGTAAATATCAAATACTACGGCATTGACTATTACTCTTAAAGCTTCCTTTAAAGCTTCTTGTAACGTGCGTGATAAGGCGCTAATACTTCTTTGTAATGTGTTTAGTAAAGTAATAAATAAATACTATAATATCCTATTAAGTGTTTGATAAGGAATTCCCGTAAATATCGACGAACATTGCTCCCATAGTGCTCCATAAACCGATAAACTGATTGCAATAATTTACTTTGGCAATTCATGTTTGAAGCTTGATGCATATGAGGACGACTTTAGTTCGACATTTTGAGCTTTACTCTACTTAAAGAGCCTTTAACTAATTTTCACTTAAACCAAAGCTTTGTCATGCTAAAACTTGGCATCTAAAAGAAATGAGCTTTAATGTGCTTTTAAGTGATTGAGCGTGATTGAGCCTAATAGACTTACAGTAAATAAAGCAGGGTATAAATAGAAAAAAATCAATATCAGCTAAGACAATTTTAGAGAGTTACAAACTTTTATATTTCACACATATATTTTATATATATTTTGGATATATATTTATCAAGGAATTGTCTAAAATTGTGCAAAGTTAACTTTTTTGGCATTTTGGCGCTTTTTTTTTGGCTCTTAGATTTGCAGCAAACTAAACGTAATTGGGTGGCATGCGGCATTCAGCGTGTGGCATGTGGCATGTGGCATGTGGGGCATTCATTAGAAATGCTTTCCAAATGCGTCGCAAAACTGCGCGCTCTCAAAGGAAATCAACATATTTTAACATTAATTTGGATGCGGCGGCAAACGAGTTAAAAGTTGCTCGCATTAATATGCACAGAAAAAAAAGAGGAAGAAGAAATACACTGTAAAAAAAAAATGGAAGAGTGAAGAAAGAGAAAAATTAGAAAAATGTAAACGGATAAAGTGCTGGCTGGAGCAGGAGGAGGCGGGCAGGAGGCAGGAGGCGGACGGGCGTATGTATGTGCTCGACGAAGCGGCGGAATATAATAATGAGGACACACACACACACACACACACCTACACACACACATACAGACACAGCTACACACACACATACAGACACAGCTACACACGCATCTCGTTAGCAACGACGCCGACGCACCTGCACCGAAATGGAGTATTAAAAATTATGCAAATGAATTCGCGGATTCGTCAGGCAGGCAAGCAGGTGGTTGGGTGGTTGGGTGGTTGGTTGGTTGGAGGTGCTCAGCCGCTGCTGTCCTTCAGCGCCACACCCACATCAGCAGCGCGGAAATTAAGCGCATGTACAAGAAGAAGAAGAAGAAGAAGCTGCTGCAGCAGCAACGGCAAAGGACATTATGAATGTTGTAAATTAATTTCTGGCGGGTTCTGTTCTTGGCTTCATCTCTTCTCTTCTCTTTCTTTTGTTTTTTTTTTTTTGCTGCTGGGTTTTTTTTTTCCAACGCTCGCCTCTACTTGAAAAGACACGAGCCGGGCTAAGCTGGGGCGAGCTGTGTGGCTGGGTGTGTGGCTGGGTGTGGAGCGCTGGACAAATGCGTAAAAACAATTACGCTCTAATTGCAATGATTTCCCCTGGAAACGCGATGCTGAGTCCCAGCGCCAACGAAAATTGAGCTAAAAACGAGCCAACGAGTTGCACAAAGTGCGCCCAAGAAGGGGCAAGCTGTGATGGTGAGGGGGATGCGTTAGGGTACGGGCAGATGGAGACAGGGCAGAAGGTAGAGCATAAGCCAGAGCAATCTGTTTAGCTGCAAGCCAGAAGCCAGTTGGCTGAACTTGTTGTGAGAGCAGAGCATAGAAGTAGCTTAAGCTATCCGTATAAGAGATCAGTTCAAGCAGAGAGTAAAGACTCATCTCCTGAGCTGATCGTATGCATATATGAATAGATCAGTTGAAGACATTAGAGTGTATTGCATTTATTGCTAAAGCTGCCTCTAGTAATTCATCTATATTTACGTTTAGTTCGTCATAGAGATCAGCTTAAATTGCAAATGGGAATTGATCGCAATTCAAGTGGAAATGTAAGTTTATAATTTTGTCAAGTTTATTTCAGATATATATCTATTTTTTTGTACATTCATTATATATTACATTTGTTTTTATAATTCATCTACATTTTCTTCGAGCTATTTTTCCATACTCTCTGTCAAAGTTCTTTTGTCTTAAGTAACTCAATCAAATTCAGCTATTGTGAGATGGTCTATATACACGATATTTTAGCAAAATCTGCTCAAATCAGAGTCGCGCGTCATATGATTGCATTGGAAGAGTATACAAACTTCGACTACTGTTGCTGTGTTTCAATTTCTGTTTGTTTATTTAATGCATTTTTGTAAGCCTAAAGGTAGTCGCAATTTAAGTCACAATGCAGGTGCCAACTACAGTGAACAGTGGCACAAGCAGGCAAAAACTTTGCGAAAAATTGCAATATAAAAACTGTTTAAATATGTATGCATAAGGAATATATCAATATGGATAAAATGTTGCATATGTACAATACATCATCACTACACAACATTTATGTGTACCTTTATAAATTTGATAGTTCAGATTACAGTAATTCATTGAAAATAAATAATTCCAGTTACAAAACTGAATCAAAATCTAAAATCTAAAACAATGTATGAAAATATAGCTCGAAGATGATTAAGACTAGCTGCATAACGGTATACACGGCATATACATATGTATATGCAATGAATAATCTTGTATATACCAGATAAACTATGCTCACATATTCACATTCACTAAGAGATTCCAATCTATGGCTCGATCAGCAATATATAATGACAGTTGCTATAGCACAGCTGCAAACTATAATCGATTGCAACATATGCTTCGATAACTCTAGATAAATCGATTTTTTGTTTTTTTCTCTGGGCTCACAAATTTTGAGCTGCATTTGAAGCCTTGCTGCCCACTGTAGCTCAACTGCCTGATGGCAATTTTAATTTCGCTTAACGAATTATTAAATCCTTATGTGGGAGAGTATGTGCGAGTGTGTGTGTGTGTGTGTGTGCTGGAGTGTGTGGTTGTAAATCATATTCAGATTCATGCTTGAATGAGTTTTTTCTGCACGCCAGGCACTTGCCTGATCAAAGGACGACACTCTTGAGAAATTATCATAAAAGGATTTGCGGGTATCCCAATTCCAATTCCACTTTCAATTCCAATTCCATTTCCATTTGCACACCCAGTGCCAAAGCCATATAACCATTTTGAATAGAGCGCCTCGTCTTTTGTTTACACTTCTCTCTTCTTTATTTTTATTTTTTGTTGTATTTTTTTTTCTTTCTCTCACAAAAAATTTGAATAATGCGCAAGTGGCGTGAAAAACAACAACATATGAATATACATATGTATGTGAATGGGAATATATTCATATTCATCATTCATTGCATTCAACAACTGATTCGCATTCGTTGATTGCATAATAGGCCGTTGGCATTTGCCAAACCGTTTGACTTTACCTCCCGACTGCCCGACTCCTGTCCCAGCTCTACTGGCTGTCCTTGGTGTCCTGGCTGTTCCACAATTTGCGAATTGCAATTAGAAGCTCAAGTGCCGAGTGCCGACTCCGTTTAACACAATAGACAATTGTGTTCGACCCATCGCGGCCCAAATTGGAAAAATGCTAAATAAGTAATCAGGCGACCCTCCAAATTGCCAACACCCGTACAGACCCGACCCGACCCGACCTCGACCTCGCCATTTGGCACCCACCTTCAACTGCATTTTAGCATCCAATTTGAATCCCCGAACAACTCACATTTGCACTTTGAAGTGCCCGCTGTTGTATTGCACTTGGCTGCATCTGTGAGCAGCCTCTACCACTGCCTCTACCACTGCCCCCACCTCTACCTCCACCTCTACCTCTGCCCAATTACTCAGCCACGCAAATTGACGAATAACGAGCTCATTTTACTTAATATATTAGTTTGCTTTTCGATATTTGTAAGGGCAACTCTGTATTGAGAATCGCTTAGAGCGGCGGTAAGGGCAATTTTAATAGATTACTTTGCTATAGGCAGGGAATGCTCGATGATTATCTGAATTATTTGTAAGACTAAAAGCTTTTGCTAGATTTTGTGTTTCTTTTAGCAGTTAGCATTTACCAATGAAAAACTAGTTTCAGGCATGGCAATGATATTTCCAATATTCAAATTATATTGCATATATGCGATCTATATACATATAAGTTGAAAATCTCAATGAGCTGACTGGCTATATATAGATAGATTAACTGAGACTTGAAGGCTTGACAAGAATTATTAGCTTAAGCTAAAAGGTAAATGAAATTTGTTAAATTGCTTAAATGAAGAGCTTTAAAGTAAGAGTCGAGAATTCATAAAGGGATATTATAAGATGTCAAATAAAATTTGAAATATTTCTTAGATACATAATATATGTATATAGATAAGTTAAATATTCGAGTAGAGAATCAATTAAAGAATTTATCAGAAAGGCTTACAAAGTTCGCAATAAAAAAATATATATATGCTTACCTATTGAATATATCTATATGTAGGTATATCAGTCAAAAGCAGCTTGCTACCTTTCTATATAAAGATACAAAAGTTTTATATCTAGATAGATATGCAGAAGTTCTAAAATAATTTAATTAATATCTATTAGCAAAGTAATAAGCAAGTTAATGAATATATATAGCTCGATATAGACTGATCTCTGATGATACAGATTTCACTGCCTTAAGCCTTTCATATAATAGAGTTTTAATGCTATGTAAGTGCATTTGAAAGAATTCCAAATTAATTTGTGTGTAAAACTAATACAATTTAAGATATGCTATCAAGCAAAATGTATCGATTACTTATCGATAACCTAACAGGATCGCTCTCTATATATATAATACTTATCTATTATCTATCACATATAAGCATCTGCAGCTCAGCTAAACATATCAAAAGCTTCATCGATAACAAATATGCACAATTATCGATAAGCGCTTATCGATTGTTTGCCGCTAACTTGGATTGATCGCAAATCTTTCATACGCAGCGGCAAATTTGTGAAATGTTTTTGTGTTCGTTTTCTTTTTTCTGTTTTTTCTTTTTTGCAGCTGCGGTTCAAGTCTCGGCTAAAGTTTGCAAACAAGGGCAGCTTTCGAGTGTCAACAGAGCTTTTCAAGCCGAAAGGGTTGACTGTGCCACCAAGACACACACACACACTTGCACACGCGCACAGGTATGCTCGTGTGTGTGTGTATATGTGTGTGGCCATTGCACTTGCCTCACGCAAGCTGGCGGCGCACGCTGCGTATGCGTCATGCGAGATTGTTGCCCGGCAGATGGCTGCATTTGCTCAGCTTCTGCTCATTTATTTGATAGATCAATTTAATTTTCATTTATTGCTTGAGTGGGCGTGGACCCAAAAAAAAAAAAAAATAAAAAAGGAAAATTGTTTAGCCGACTCTCGTAAATTGCATTTAGCAATTTTCTCGATACGCATTTGCACAATCAGAGCAATAAATTCAATTACAATTTGACCAGCGACAGCGACAGCAACAACAACATTGGCAAATATGTCACAAACAGCTGCCCCGCCCACACAGTTTGGCTAGAGCTACGCCCCCGGCTGCTGCCAGCTTCAGTTAGTTCGCTTAAGTAGTTGGCCCAAAGTGTATTTAAGCTAAAAGCTTTGGACTCCACTTGACAATGTGCCAAGGCGCTTGTTGTTGCTTGTTGTTTGCTATTGTTGTTGTTGTTGCTGCTGTTGTTGTTGTTCGTTTAGCTTGTTTCGCTGGCTCTTGGCCTCTACCTCAGCTTGTTTTGTTCGTGTTGTCTGGCCCCTTTTGTGTGTGTTGACATTTTGGCCAGCTTCTAATCCATCCGTCTGGCATCGTCCTGCCGCCTCCTGCTCCATCCATTCTCCCACAAGGGCGTAGACCCTTTGCTTGACTTGACAAGATTGAGAATTTATCTCAATACTCAAGCTGTTGGCGGCGGCCAAGAGCCATACAGTGGAAGGCTAAACGTCTTGGGCAATTGCTCTATGACAAGTGGGTTTATCGATTCATTTTTCCTTTCTTTGCATCTATCGATAAGCAATTTGCATCCATTGAGCGCAAATTGACTAAGACTGCAACTGTCGACTATCGATATTCCTTGAGATATGTTAATTATTTATAAATAATGGACATATATTGATTTCGATCACTTTTATGCTCTGAAACGAGGAACAGAAATAGTTTTAATTTATGCTGACATCGATAACTTTGTATTTTTAATATACATTTTAATTAATGCTAAATTGTATGTTCTATTCAAGTGTGATTTGTGAAAACTCTAAATATATCGATACTCCGATAACGATAAATAAAAATGTATAGCTTCAATGTGATGTGTGATATCAATGACACTTTTCGTGATATAGAATTCAATAATAATATATATAGTTGATTTTTTAGTTAAGTAATAAAATTTAAATTGATCGTATATCGATTAAATTCATTGATAGTATTATGGAAACATTAATGTGTCTGTCTTTAGCTTTTTCGTGTAATCGTATCTATTGGCACATTTTGAACATCTTTTTTATAGGCAGTCACTTTTTTTTGTTATCGATAACTTATCGGCGGTTTTAGGTGCTTTCAAATAATGCAATTTTTGATATTTTCATTGACTTGCACAGCTGCAGAACAAAGCGCATATAGTGCTCGATGGGTTTGGCTATTGTTAGCGAGCTATTGTAAATGTGAATTGAAAATTTATCGATCATAAATTATACTTTAAATGCATATTAATGTCACAGCGACTTATATTTGTATTGAAATTTAAGCTTAATTTAAAATAAATGTTCTCCTTGAGCCTCATTAAATCTTCTTCAGCAGCGTCAATGAATCTATCGAAAAAAACGCTTTAAATGTGCTTTCTTTTGGTAACTGTAATCCTTGACGGGCATACAAAGCAAAACAAACTGAAAATTGCCAAGTTGCAAGTTTTTTTTTTCTCACAAAATATGAAAATTCGAAATTTGTAAATGAATTAATTCTGAGCAAGTCTCAGGCAGATTTACTTACGCATAGAAATGAAGCAGGAGTTGCCTTTGTGTCAGGAAAAAAGAAGATATTTTTGCTTATGCTGCAGAAATGTGGATACCATGAAAGATGAATGGGGAAAAGAGAGGGAGGGGGAGAGAGCGATAAAGAGAGAGAGAGAGAGAGAGAGAGAGAGAGATAACGAGACTGAGACTCAGGCAGGAGTCCACCCTCTTAAACACCTGGCTGCTGAGCTACAAGCAGGCAGCCAGCGCATATTTATATATATACATATGTATATATATTTTTTTTTTTTTGTCAACGTTTCCACGAATTTGCCTAAAAAATAAATATGTGTATAGATATCTACACTCATATACATATACTTATATTGGGCGTGAAATAACAAATGCAACATCTGTCGGCAAATAGAGTAGCGCCTGTGCGTATCTCATAGATACAATGGCCTTTTATCGCCCATGGACAAAAGGATGGAAGTGTAAACAGCAGACAAACAGACAAGCAGAGAGAGAGAGAGAGAGGGGGAGACGGAGGGACACGCAGACAGACAGACAAATGGATATGAAGCAGCAGCAAGGCAAACATGTCAAGCAATTTTGAAATTTTTGACACATCGCCCCTGAAGTGGCGCAAGCACTGGCAATGAATGCGCTCATCATCATCGCACAACAATGCTCATCATCATCATTATCATTGTCATTATGATAATCGTGATAGCAAATAGTGATAAACTTGTGTTTGCCGCTTCAGCTTTATCGGTTTATCATCACTGCCTGAGTAGGGTCCATATACATATTCCCTCCCTTCCGAGATCCTTGAAGTGTTGCAGCTCAGCTGCGAGCGGCGCGAAATGTTGCACATGGCAATTCACATGGAACCGATCGAGGCTGACAAATAGCAACTTTCTCTGTTAATGTGCCTAGGCTATAGATAGTCGCTGCTTCTGGGGCTTTACCGAAATGCAAACTGTATTATAGTTTATCTGATTGCTGATCAAGCTCTTCGATTCCAATTGTGAGGGGAATGAGACAAAAGTAAATACATAGGAGAAAAACAAGTGGAAGTTTTGTGGCAACAGGTGGCTTAGCAGCGCCTCTACCGAATTGCCTACCTCCCTCTCCCTTCCCCACCCTCGTCTCACTATCTCTCCGTCTCGCTCTCTCATTCTACTTGCAGCCATCGCCTTGGTTGTGTGTAAACACATGCGACTTAGCAGCTAAGAAATGGATTTGAAATGTTCAATTGCCGCCTCATAATATCTCTCGATTGGAATTTTCTGTTGCATTTGACAAGCTTCAACTAAAGCTATTTGCTCGACAATGGCAACAGGCCAGCCCCTGCCCCGAGCACCCGGCCACCCGCCTCTAGCGCCAGCTGGCTGCCTCGTGCTGCACTGCCTCATCATAAATAAGTTGTTGCAACAGCAACTAAACATGGCAAATATTGGCAGCACTCGAAGTGCTGAAGTCAAGTTAAATGCGTCCCACAAATGGCTGCAAAATGTGGCAAGTCGTTGTAGGTGTATGCGACACTTGCGATACCCTGTATATATTATTGTCATTGTCATTGTCATTGTCATTGTCATTGTCATTGTCATTAGGACTACTATTAGCATTAGCATTAGCCATTATCATTAGCATTAGTACTGGGCTCAGCATTAGTATTAGTATTAGTATTAGTATTGGTATTAGTGTTAGTATTAGTATTAGTATTAGTATTGGTATTAGTATTAGTATTAGTATTAGTATTAGTATTAGTATTAGTATTAGTATTATTATTATTATTATTATTAGTATTAGTATTAGTATTAGTATTAGTATTCGTATTAGTATTAGTATTAGTATTGGTATTATTATTAGTATTAGTATTAGTATTAGTATTAGTATTAGCATTACCTATTTTCATTTGCATTTGCATAAGCATTAGTATTAGCATCAATACTAGCATTAGCATTGACATTATTATAAGCATTAGCTTTAGCATTATCATCGGCTTGAACTTTACTATCGTTCAATATACCCCATGGTAAGTGCACCAGCTACAGGGTATAACGACGCGTCTTGCGTTTAGCCGTTAGTCGTGTGTTTGACAGAAGTTATTAAATCGAATCAACTTTCAACTGATGTCTGACAACGATTTGCGATTTGCGATTTGCGATTTACGATTTACGATTTACGCACTTGCCACGCTCCCCCTTTCTGGCACCCGCTGCTGCTGCTGTTGGCGGCCTGCCGCGGGTCGCTCAGGTGCAAGTTCGCTGCTTGCGCCATATTTATTGTGCAATCATAATAACAATATGCATTGTGCAGAGGCTGCGATGGCTGCTGCTGCTGCTGCTGCTGCTGCTGCTGCTGACAGCATCCTTGAACGTTGCCCCAATGTGTTGCAAGTGCTGCAACTAAACGAATTTCTATTTCTATTTGCCAAGCTGACTATTTGCCTGTTGATATTGCACTTGGAATCCGAATTATTCCTGCCTTTAGTCTGCGCGCTTAATTTAGCAGCTGCCACTAGACGACAAATAAGTAGGTTCGCCTCAATTTAATCAACCTTCGAGTGCAAGTTTGGCAAACTAATCGAGTACTCGAATGTATTTATCGATTGACGATTGACAAGGCTTGAAGCTCACTGAATGGAAAACAACTTTCTGAAGGAAAGACAATTTTTGTGTTTATCTGAGAGACTTAGTTGAGTGCGGATGAATAGAAAATGTGATATTCTGAAGGTATTTTGATATTCAGAGGAATAGTGTTTGTGTGCGCCTTTTATCTGTATCTCTCAGAAATGAATGGGACAAGTGAGTCGAGGTCTCTGGATATTCATGACACTAGCAGCTGATAATGGGTGAATCATATTATTCATAGGCATGTCTTTGGATTAGATCAACAGCGATTCGATTGCGGATGTTAGTGAGCCTAACTTCTAGGGTGGTTGAATATTTTTAAAATATCGTATCGATGATATATTAAGCTTTGAAAAAATATCAAAATGATATTTGATATTCAACTTTAAAAATATCGATATATCGATATTTTCGATTTTTTTTTAAAACTTTTTCCTACAATAACTTTACAATCCGACAAAAAAAAAAAAGAATAATAAGAGTAACTATTTTAATATAATAATAATAATAATAATGACCAGTATTAAGTACTCAGTTAAAAAAAAAAAAAAAAAAAAAAAAACGCGTTCTGATATGTGAGAATCCGTCATACGACTTCGTGAGCCGCAAACACTCATTTTATTGGCGAAGCAAGTCGCTCCAAAGGCACCTAGCTACCAGGGGCTGATCGTAATTGATCTTCGATGGCCTTATGAGAATTCCAAAAAATGATCGGATTGCTTTCCCAAGAAGTTTGTGGCAAGCTGCGTTACATCTCAAGTTCCCTCTTCCGCAATGTGTACTTTCAATACTGACCTATTGTGGACGTTTTCGAAGCTATCACCTTGGTCTTCTAAATTCATCATAATGTTGTTTTTTATATGCATTGCCATATTTGATGTGTTACAACTTGTTTTTATTATTTTAGGGCATTAATTGCATTTTGCTGTTCCATTTTTGAAATCTGAATAATTCGTTTTAACCATTTTGATTCAGAATGTCTCACAATTTGTGTGACCAACGATATATCAAATATATCGCAAAAATATTCGATATTATTAATTGCATTTTGCTGTTCCATTTTTGAAATCTGAATAATTCGTTTTAACCATTTTGATTCAGAATGTCTCACAATTTGTGTGACCAACGATATATCAAATATATCGCAAAAATATTCGATATTTGGGCAAAAAAAATATCACGATATAAATATTTTTTTTTTTTATAAAAATATCGATATATTGATATTTTGATATATTATCAACAACCCTACTAACTTCATACTTGGCAGTTGTAGATGAAGGCATTAGCTTTGCTACGCCGCTATGACATATACATATATATTTTGGGCAATCTATAGAAGAGCTCAATAGAGAATCAAGTTTGTAATTCTAGCTCTAAAATTGGGATAGATACGTACATCTTTTTCCGATTATTCATTGGTGATCTACTGTAAACGAGAACCTCAGAAAACCCCAATGTTTCTATCTTACTATATCTTCACCTCTATCTCTCACTCTTTCTGTCTGTCTTTTTATGTCTCTCTTGCTCTCTCTCTCTCTCTCTCTCTCCTCTCTCTCTCTCTCTCTCTCTCTCTCTCTCTCTCTCTCATTTTCTCTATCTATGTCTCCAAGCACAAAAGAGAAGAAGCTTTTATTCTCTCATTCAGTGAGTCAGCTCCACAAATTGAGCACAGTGATTGATGCTGTGTTCTACAGAGACATCTATGGCGAGCTATGTTGGACTGAACTACTCTTATATGGCATGGCATGGCATGTGATTTGAGCATAGATCACAAGAGTTTCTCTTCTTGATGATGTTTCTATACTCGATCGTTTTTCATGTTCCATTCCATGTTCATGATTTTCCAAGAGGCGCCACAGATAATGCAAGACTCTAAGAATCTCTTTTTGTCGCAGACAATCCTACCTGTGCTGATGTACATATGTATGTATGAATGAACTCACATATAAGCTTTAGTCAATCAAATCGGATAACAATACATACATATGGATATTGTGGACTAAATCGAAATTGAAGTTATTCCAATTGCTTATCATAAAGTATCCAAACTTGCATAGCTCAAAATCAGATTGCATTCTATCTTAATGTTATGGCTACTGCTTGGTGTATTAGGCTTACATAATTCTATATTTTGTGCTGAAGTAACTCGAGCAGTACGATTTCCTGTCAGGCAATCCATTAACTTAAAAATAAAAAAAAAAATAATAAAAATTGCAAACAAAATTTCAAATAATTCAATTGCTATTGACAGTCAAAGAGAGGCGAGACGAACTGCTGCAGCAGCAACAATAATAACAACAATAACAACAGCAGCAAATATTGCGAATGTAATTCATCATTGCAGTTGCGCAACATAATGATTTCCTGGGCGCTGCCCCTCGCTGTGGCACAGCCAACCCGCAACAGCAGCAGCAGCAGCAGCAGCAGCAGCAGCAGGAGCAGGAGCAGGCGATGCAGAGGCTGCGGCTGTCCTGGCTGGCAGCCATTAGCGAAATTTGAGCACCAACAATAGCAGCAACAAAGGACACTGGGCGCAGGGGGTTGCCTCAGCACCCAAAGCAAATAAAAAATGGAGGGCAACAGAAAGTAAGAGAGAGCGAGAGAGAGTGTGTGCTAGAGAAGGGAGATAGAGAGAGCACCAGTGCAGAGAGTTGGGTGAATCAAGCTCGAATTAAGCTGCATAATTTGCACAACCCCTTTGACAAGTGCACTTAAAAGCAATAACAATAAAAAACCGTTATAATAATAACAATAATCATAATAATAATAATAATAATAATAATATGGTAAAAGCAAGCAGAAGCAATAAAGAGAAATCCTGCGCCTCCTGCCAGCAATTTGCCTGCCAATAGAGAAAACTGCGTGACAGCATTGATAGGACTGACAGACGAGCTGACTGACTGACTGACTGACTGACTGATTGAGAGTCTGATTGACTGACTGGCTGGCTGAGTGGATGACAGAGTCTGTGCAATTGTCTGCATGCTTGAATGGGCACTGCTTTGGGTTATTGCTGAATTATCGAGGCATAGTCGGAGGCTGCTATTGAGTTGAGTCTGTAAGATGCTCGAGTTTGGGTGCCAGGCTGTCGTTATGCAGTCAAGCGTGTTATCAATTGAGAACTTGCTGTGTCAATTGATCGCTATACACAGTAAAGTGACTTAACATACGTTGGAGAGTCTAGATTGCTTGATTGAACATGATCTTATTTATTTATATATAAGAAGTGTCGAATTTTAATAGAATAATAGTTCTCCCAGTCTCTATATTTCTCTCTCTCACTCTCTCTCTCTCTTTCTCTCTGGCTCTAATATGAAGAGCCCTAACTTATCTCTTAGTTGCTTTAGTCTTTAGCTTTCACTCTTAGATCTTTTTCCCTTGATGGTGGGATATCAAATTCTTTTCATTTTCATTACTTTCCTCCTCAACTCCATCTAGACATTTGCATTGTGCTCTCTCTCTCTCTCTCTCTCTCTCCTTCAGCTCCACATTCTGCACTTTATCAAATGATTAAGACGATCTTCTCTCCCATCTCTCTATTTTATTGATCTCTCACTCAATCTCTTGTTCACTCTTTTCCTTTAGTTCGTGCTTTCCAATCTCTAGTCTTCACTTTACCATCTCCTGGGCCATCTGTCGCTCTTATCCAGGGTATTCATTGCGCCGTGCTTGGCCCAATCCTTTTGCATATTTTCCGTACTTTTATGCTTTTGCGCTAATGACGTTGATGAGTTGACGAGGTGGGTTAGGTTTTTCCAGGATATTAACGCAGCTCAACGATGGCTGACGTCGACGTCGACGGCGACGGCGACGGCGCAGCGTTAATGAGGACGATTATAATGTCGCTGATTTTGCGTTCAAACTAACAGCTATAGCTATAGCTATATCCACCCCAAGCCCCCACGCTCCCACGCCCCTCCGTGCCGCTGGCGCCATCTCCATTATGCCAAGTGCCGAGGCAGAAGAAGATGGCTTGGCATATTTCTAGACTAAATGAGGTTGAGTTTTGAGTTTTGTCGCGCAAACAATGCAGCCAACAGTTGCCAGATACTCAGTAACCCAGCCCCAGCTCCAACCGCTCCCCCTCTGTTAGTCAGTCAGCCCCCATACTCCCCATGCAGCCACGCCCCCGTCACGCTGGTTGGTCGGACTATTACTCGAGTTGAGCGCCCGCCCATTGAATTCAAATTCAAATTCAAATTTGCTGCGTTGCCTCAATGCGAATGTGGAATGGATGGAATGCGATGATGACGTTGATGATGCCGATGTTGATGCTGATAACTGATGACTACTTCACTTAATGCAAATTTTCCAAGCAAAGAAAAAAAAAAAAAGAACCTTCTCTTCTTCTTCTTCTTGTTCTGATGAGTGCTCAATGTGGCCGCGGGTGGCAGAAGAGCTCGCGCTGAAAACGTGGCCATAATACTGCAAATCTTCGTATAATAAATGAGTTAAGCCACCTCCACGCGTAGCACTTGGCTGGGCTGGGGCTGAGCTAACGGCGGGATGGGCGGGCATCAAGAAGGTGCTGCTGCAACTCGTTAGCCGTACGTAACCAGAGTCACAGCGCAGAACTCATCGACGTAGTTTCTTTTTTGCAGTGCACAGCTCGAGTGCACTTGGGGGGGTTTTTTCTTCATTTGAAATTAATATGTCATTGTGCAAAAGTGTTTGCCACCAACTTGCGAAATTCAATTTATAGCAGGCAACCCCTAGCCCCAACCCCAGCCTCAGTGCCTCAACCCTCGCCCCTTGACCCCATCAACTTTGCCTGGCCTTTGGCTGCATTCGAGCGATGCTAACGACAAATCCAACAACTAACGAGATTTGCATATGGATGCGAATCACAGCTTCCACTTATGTCGCACACACACATACACATACACGTATATCCATATCTATATAGCATATACATCTACGTATTTCACGCATCATAATTCCCAAACTCAATTCCCTCAACGCCATAATCAACAGACTCTTGCAAGATGGCGAAGAAAAATGTGGAAAATAAATGGAAGTTGGACGACAAAATTGTCGCAAATTTTGCACAAAATTAACAAAAAAATTTAGAAGCAGAAGAAGAAGAAGAGGAGCAGAAAAAAAAACGCAAATTG
>JAUESO010000492.1:0-33207 GCA_030914385.1 Drosophila antonietae | reverse complement strand
AACTACAAAAACTAGAGAGCGGAGTGTTCTCATGAACACTCGTATGTTAGCTACGCAATACGAGTTTATTTTGTTTTTTCGATAACTCGTCCCATTTCCAAATTATCGATAAAAAATCTAAAATTCGTTTCCATTTTTAAGATTTTTTGGGTATAACTTCTACACCGTTTTAGCTAGAGACTTTAACTGTATATATTTAGATAGATATTACGGATACGCAGATTTTGTAGTTTTCAGATTTTGGATGCCACGCCCCCTCCGCCCCCAATTTGAATAAAAACGCATTTCAAATACTAGAGACTTGCAATTTGGCACATAGATAGATATACATAGATACTCTTAATATACTCATGAAGATCGCCCATCTAGAAATAAAGTTATAAGTGTCCAAAGTTCAGCCCAACCCACCCCCAAGCCACGGCAGCAACTGCGCAGTTAGCAGAGCGCGCGCTCATAAGTGCGTAAAGAAGAAGAGTATCACTCTTTCTGCAGGGTTCAGGGTATCTCGTAGTCGAGCCGTCTCGACTAGAGCCTTCTTACTCTCTTCAGCGTTCAGCTCTCTAGCTTTTGTAGTTTCCGAAATCTCGACGTTCATACGGACGGACGGACGGACAGACGGACAGGGCTCAATCAACTTATTTTTTTATGCTGATCAAGAATATATATACTTTATAGGGTCTGCGACGTCTCCTTCTGCCTGTTACATACATTTCACAAAACCATTATACCCTGAATTCCCATTTTCAATGGGTTCAGGGTATAAAAGTGCGTGGGAGTGGCCGGCCACGACAGCGATGACAATGGCCAACCATGAACTCGCACACACACACATCCATACAGAGACACACACATGCAAACATCTATACAAGCCCATTAGCCCGATTGAGCCCTGCTTTTAACCTTTAAAGTTCTAACCTTTAAAGTTCACTGGCCAGCCGCTGGACTGCTGCTGCTGCTGCTCTTGCTGTTGCTGTTAAGAACTATTGTGCGCCTACGCAACAACTTCAGTTAACGCAGCTCTCAGCTACGCCATCAACCAGCAGCATCGACTTGGGCCTTACGTAACGTACGCGGACTGAGAGACCTTGCCCAATTAGCCGCAAGAAATATTTTGTAATTAAATGAACTTACGGGAAAGACAAACAAAAATGAAGAGATTTATGTATGCACCTGCAAGTGGCACGAAATGTTGATGCTAATGTTGCTGGCGCTAATTGAAGGCTCTGCCATTCCAACGATCTGCAGCAAGCGCTGCCGTTCGTGTTACATGCATCTGCATTGCGTGGCAAGTACGAAATATATTTCACTTTGATGACCACAACACAGCCCGTTGCACGTTGCACGTTGTCCTCAAGCGGCGCGACACATTTGACAATTTGTGAATGTTGCTGGCAGGAGGCACCAAGTAGAAGGCAGGAGGCAGGAGCCGGCAGAAGTCAGCTATCAAAGTGTGCTGTCCATTGGCTGTCAATGCTCCCTCTCTCTCTCTCCCTCTATAAGGAGGGATGCATGCAACAATTAGAAACCAGTCTGCGTTCAGGCGACGACAGTTGCCCAGCAGCACTCGGAAAATACCCTAACTCCAACTGGGCATAGCAATTGATTGGAAATTTTGATTCGAACACTGCAATTTAAGGAGATTCCATTCTGAAAGACAAATTGAATTGAATTGAGCTAAAGGCATATTTAATAATTCAAAATTGCATTTGACCAACTCAAGGACTTTTCACTAAATATAGCCTAAAGTTTATTATAGTGAAGTTATGGCTTGGTCAGATTCGATATTTCTTAATGCCAGATGCCCAAGTCTAATTGAAGTGGATGCACGCTTGCGTGATGCGTCTGCAGCTGCTGCTGTCTGTTACGGCGGCTACTGAGCTGCAGCTGGAGCTGAGGTTTTTGCTGGAGCTGGGGATGGGCCAACTACTTACCGACTTATTTGGTATGCTAGATTTGTCGTTGTTGTTGTTTGTATTTACCGGAAGCGCAATTGCTTCATTATGGCACGTACTTTGTCAAAGGCGTTTCGTTGACGCGACTTTGACGTCGTAAGAGCCTCGCACCGCTCCAGGTTCTCCTCACATCTCCCATTGGTTTGTCAGTCCGCTCTTCGATGAGTGGTTGACTCATGTTGGGATGTCTCATGGCTCATGTTGTTGCTACTGCTGCAGTTGCAGCTGGCCAACAATTGGGCAGTCTTTATGAATGTTTTGCTAGCTAAAACAAAAAATTAATGTTAAAGAAACAAAAACCAAATGTTAAAAAATATAAACTAATCCGTTGACATATTCTTCTCTTCTCTTCTTGCAGGGGCAAATTTGCGGCAGTTCGTCGGGCGATACACAAGAATTCCGGTTCGCAATTCGCTGCCAAATTCCTGAAGCGACGCCGACGTGCACAGAGCAGCGACAAGGAGATCAAACACGAGATTGCAGTCCTGATGCTCTGCAAGGGCGAGGACAACATTGTCAATTTGAACGCTGTGCACGAGACGCGTTCCGACACGGCGCTGCTGCTAGAGCTGTAAGTTCCAAAAAAATGTTATTAACTAGTTACCATTATAATAAGTTTTAAGCTCTAATGAAATCGCTTTTGGTGGCTATTGGGAAAGCCAGTGGAGCAATTGTTTACGCACTGCTAGAGTTACAGCAAATGCAGAGTTCATTTTAACTAGCTTTAATCAATTGATTATCACGAGAGGCTAGTCGATCTCTTTTACCTCTCAATATCTCTCGACCTCGCAATTTCTGTTCTGACTTTCTGGGAATGGGAATTCAGGGTATAATGGTTTCGTGAAAATGTATGTAACACGGAGAAGGAGACGTCGCAGACCCCATAAAGTATATATATTCTTGATCAGCATAAAAAAATAAGTTGATCTAGCCCTGTCCGTCTGTCCGTCCGTCCGTCCGTATGAACGTCGAGATTTCAGAAACTACAAAAGCTAGAGAGCTGAAATGAACACTCGTATGTTAGCTACGCAATATGAGTTTATTTTGTTTTTTCGAAAATTCGTTTCCATTTTTTAGGTTTTTTGAGTATAACTTCTACACCGTTTTAGCTAGAGACTTCAACTTTATATATTTAGATAGGTATTATGGATACGCAGATTTTATAGCTTTCAGATTTTGGATGCCACGCCCCCTCCGCCCCCAATTTGAAAAAAACGCATTTCAAATACTAGAGACTTGCAATTTGGCACATAGATAGATTTACATAGATACTCTTAATCTACTCTTAAAATTCCATGAAGATCGTCTATCTAAAAATGGAGTTTTAAGCGTCCAAAATTCAGCCCACTCCCACCCCAAGCCACGGTAGCAACTACGCGGTTAGCAGAGCGCGCGCTCATGCGTTCGAAAAGAAGAAGAGTATACGTTTTTATACCCTGAGCCCATTGAAAATGGGAAATCAGGGTATAATGGTTTTGTTAAATGTATGTAACAGGCAGAAGGAGGCGTGGCAGACCCCATAAAGTATATATATTCTTGATCAGGGTGACGAGAAAAGTTGATATAGCCATGTTCGTCTGTCCGTCTGTCCGTCTGTCCGTCCGTCCGTCCGTATATATGAACGCGTCGATTTCCGAAGATGTAAGAGCTAGAGAGTTCATTCTTTTTGTGTTAGGTTCGTATATTGCACGCGTAGTACGAGTTTGTTTCAGAAATTCGATAACTCGTATATTTCCAATGTTATCGATAAAAAGCTTTATTGGGAACCAGTTATAAAATTATATTTAATTCATCTTTAGAGTTAGAGTCTCCGAGTCTTCTGCATATATAGATACTAATTTAATACAATTTCGGTTTTTGTCAGATTTTGAATTTCGGTCCCCACTTCGCCCCATCACCCCTAAATGTGAAAAAAAGCATTTCAAATATTAGAGACATGCAGTTTTGTTTAGTATATAGATATGAATATCATAATCATAATCTGAAGATAACAATACGATTGTCCATCTAGAAACAGAATTATTAATCATCAAAGTTTTCTCATCAAAACCCATGTGCCGCAGCAAGAAAGGCAGCGAGACAACAAGCCGCCTGCATTGCTCACACACATACATGCTTACAAGCGTGTGTGTGTTCGTGTTTTTGCATGTATAGTTTCTTACGCGTGAAGAATCGAAACGAAGCATTCTTGGAATATTATTCGTTCGAAGAAGGGCTCAGGGGATTTCGTAGTCGAGGACTCTCGACTACAGCTTTATTACTTGTTATTATTATTATAAATATAATTTAATATTGCATGCAATTTGCAGTTTTATATAATACAATACTTACCATATGTATGTTTACTTCGATTTCGTTTTAGGGCCACTGGCGGCGAGCTGCAAACGATATTGGACAACGAGGAGTGCCTAAATGAGGCGCAGGCGCGTCATTGTATGCGTGAAACGCTCAAGGCTCTGAAGTTCTTGCATGATCGCTCCATAGCCCATTTGGATCTGAAGCCGCAGAACATTCTGCTGACTGGCGAGCGAATTGAGGGTGCGATACCACAGAATATAGCCAATTGCTGACTAGCACTAAATGAAACTGCTTTACCCGTTCTTTTTACAGATGGCCTCAAGTTGTGCGATTTCGGCATCTCGCGCGTCGTCTGCGAGGGCATCAATGTACGCGAAATGGCTGGCACTCCGGACTACGTGGCCCCGGAGGTGCTTCAGTATGAGCCGCTGTCGCTACTCACGGACATCTGGTCGGTGGGCGTGTTGGCATACGTGCTGCTATCGGGCTTTTCGCCCTTTGGCGGCGACACCAAGCAGGAGACCTTCCTCAATATCTCTCAGTGCGCCCTGACCTTTCCCGACAATCTATTTGGCGGCGTCTCCCAGGCGGCAATTGATTTCATACGTCGCGCATTGCGAATTAAGCCAAAGTGAGAATTTAGTTTATTGCTCTGCCCACATTAATAACTCTCTCTCTCTCTCTCTCTCTGTCTGTTTCTCTTTCTCTGTAGCGATCGCATGAATGCCGCTGGCTGTCTGGAGCACGTCTGGCTAAAGGACGAATGCTCCTTGAATAGGCAAATCTATTTGCAGGCACAGCACGATGCAGATTTCGTGCAGGATGATGAGGATGAGGACGACGATGATGACGATGAGGACGAGGAGGAAGAAGATAATGACGGCGTTGAAAACGTTTCACAGCAACAACAACAGCAGAAGCAGCAGCAGCAGCAGCAACAACAACAAAAGCAACAAAACGGCACAACAGCAGCTGGCGCTGCCACACCAACCAACAAAGTCACGCACAACGGGCACAGAGCACACTCCAGCTCGAAGATACCGATTGCCACTAGCCACAAGCTGAGCCCCAGCACAGAGACAACAACGGCCATACACACACTGCCCCAGGCGCTGACCATGTCGCTGGCGACAAACGCAACGAAGCCCACACAGATCGTGACCCCGACGCGACGCGCCTCCGACTCGGACAAGGAGAACACATACACGGCGACCTTTGTGAAGAAGCCGATGGCCAGCACGGCCACCATACAGATCGGCAGCAACGGACTGGAGGGGACAACAGTGATTGCCACTCTGGCGCTCTTCCCGGATGCGCCGACTACACCCAAAGTCATACGCAAGACGCCCGCCACTGAGACCAGTTCAGCGACATCGGTCAAGGCGTTGGTCAAGAAGTTTCAGCTGGACGAGCTCGAGGCGCACAACAGCAGCTCCTCCAATACCAATCTGGCGTCCACGATTACACAGCTGCAGCTGCAGCAGCCCCGCAAGTGCTCAGTGCCCAGCATTGCGATGCCAACGAATAGCAGCAATATGCGTCGCAGTGTCAGCGGCACAGCCAGCAGCAGCAGCAGCACCATTGGCAGCAAAAACGGTCAAGGTTGCTGTAACAATGTGCGACGTGCCTCAGAGCCGCTAACCGCTGTGCACAAGAAGCAACACAACATTAGCCCAAACTCCATTTCCAACAGGAATACCAACAGTAATACCAACAGTAATGCCAACAGCAACAACAACAGCAGCAACAGCAACAGTTCAGGATCCAGCAACAATGCCAGCGGCGCGGATGGCAGCAGCACAGCGCTGCTTTTGAATGGACGTTTGCCAACGACAGCGACAGCGGCAGCGCATCATTTGCATCATCATCATATGCACCATCATCATCATCATCATCATCACGTGGTGATCGCCGCCAAAAACGCCACTGCCACCGCCACCAACAACCTGAGCTTGGACCAGGGCATCATCTGTTAGCTAAGGGCCGATCGTGTGCGCCGCAATGCCAAAAGTCTCTTTCACCGCTTCCTTTGCTGCATGTAGCAGTGCCTGAACGTGTAGGCGTGGTCGGTGCCCTAGCTGCCGCATCCCCCCAGCCAGAAAGAGAAGAGATGGCCACGGGAGCCAGGGGAGCAGCTGCCTGCCGACAACGGCAGCTGCGCAATGCCAACGTTGACGTCTACGCGTGTGTTGCGGGAAGTTTTGTTTGATTTTGAGTTTCTTAGTTAATGTTATTAGCGTCTAGTTGATCTAAATAAAAGAAATAAGCCACACACACACACTGACACCCATACACCGACACACACACCCACTGACACACATACACATCACCTGACCTCATCATGCCCCCACTAACCCAGCCGTTTTCCCAAGTAACCCCAAATACTGTTTAAGTTGATCTGGAAGTATATAAATATAAATCTATATTATAATTATATATATATATTTATATATATATATATATATATATATATATAAACAAACATATACATATATGTATAGATAGATAAGTTCAGATGCGTGTACGTAGATTAATATCGAGTATTTCGGTGTCTTTGGCATTATAATGTCAGGGCACGAATGGATAGATAACGTTTAAATTAATCTGAGAGCGAGACGGCGATATAGAGAATGAGAGATGGGTGATAGGAAAACGGAATCAGAGAGAGATAGAGAGATAGTTAGAGTAAAGCAACGTATTGGCCAAATTGCAAATTGAAGGAATATTAATTGAAAACAAAAAAAAAAAAAAATTAATTTCAGACATATCAATCGTTGTGTTGTGCGTGAGTGTGCGTGCGTGCATGCATGTGTGTGTGCGGACGTCCCAGTGTTAAGATCGTTAGGCCACGCTTAACATGCGTATTCAATTCTGTCAATTCTGGAAACGGCTGCATAGCATAAATTATACAAATTCTACAAACTAAAGAAAACAAAAAAAAACATGTGGTTTCTGAGCAAAAAATTATCTAAATGTCTGTTTATCTTTCGAGTTACAAATCGTCTATACATACATACATATATACAATGTTGAGCGCCATTAGGCAATTGTTTGTTACATAGTTCAGCATAATACATACGTACATATTATACATTAATTACAACCAAATGTATTCATTAAACGGATTTTTGCATTAAGCACATCAATATGAATATGAATATGTAATTGGAGTTGGAGTTCGAGTTCGAGTTGTTCGCATTTGGTAATGAAAACAAAACTGATGAATTGATTGTTCAAGAGTTATCCATATACATAAAATAAACATATATACATACATACACATATATAGAAAATGTTATCAGCTAAAAAAAAAAATTAATAGAGATGCGAGTCAAATCGAATTGTTATCTATGTGCGTGTTCATTACATAAATGTCGTCTATATGCCCCAAACAAACATATACATACTAAATACTACA
Organism: Drosophila antonietae; assembly: GCA_030914385.1. NCBI lineage: Eukaryota > Metazoa > Arthropoda > Insecta > Diptera > Drosophilidae > Drosophila > Drosophila antonietae. Next base: position 25,539 of record JAUESO010000492.1, on the reverse strand, counting down.
TACTTTGTATTTAAAGATAAGTTTTTATATCCGATCTATTTGAACAGTTTTGCTACCCGCTCTCGCTCCCACCTATCGCTCCTCTGTAATTTTTTTCTTAATATGATATGATATTTATCGCGCTTTTAGTTGAGAACTTTGAACCCGATCGGTTTTTATTTTATTATTTTTTTTTTGTACATACAATATTTAGGCGAAAAAGTCTTTTTTTTTTTAATTAATTTCGCATACAGTCGAGCAAGCGCTAAGTATGCATTGTATTTATTGGGCAAAGTCTCTGTGTATGGTCAGTTGATTGTTAAACTGAATGAATAATTTATAATACTTACTCGAGTAATTGAGTATTTAAACAATCTTAAAGCATATTACTTGTTCTTCTTCTTTGACTTCGTTTACTGTATATTGATAGTTAAATAAATGCAAAGAGCGCAGCAACAAATGGAAGTGAAAAATAATAATGAAAGAGCCAGAAAAGATTTTTCTGAATTGTGCGTTTTATTTCATAATTTTTTAATTTTATTTCTTTGTGCTTAGATAAAAAAAGAACACGAAAAGAAGGAAACAAAAATATAAACAAAGATGAAAACTCTATATTATATATTATACATAGTAATTATTTTATAGATAACTAATTTAAAATGTATTCAATAAAATTAAAAAAAAAAAAAAAAAAAAAATTTTTATCGAATCTTGTTTATGTTGGGGAAATATTTTTGGATATATAGAAATTTTTATTGGTTGTAATTAGTTGTTTCAGTATTGATATAAGTTCTTCTATTCTAGCAGATAGGTTGGTATCTCATAGTTTTCATAGACGCCCGAGAATTTGATTACCCAGCCGATGCCGTCATAGTTGACTGACTTGTGGAAGCGGACAAAGACCTGGCTGCGCTTGCTGAAGTAGACCCGAGGCCTGTCCTCGCCGCAGAAGCGTCGCATCTCCTGCATCTCATTGCGCTCGTTCTGCTCCTGGATTAACAGGAAGTCCGTATGACAGGTGGCCTTTGAGCCAAGGTTGAAAACTGCAAGGATTTACATGTTAGGAATATGCCAGGATTTGTTCTTGTGAGATCAATTTACATTCAAAATTGAGCAGGACTCGCGTGTTGCTTGGCACGCGAACGCTCCAGCGGCAGTCGGAGTTATTGCGCACGTTCTGCGGATAGAATGGATTGGAGAAGATGCCCTCGGTATTGTACAACTGGCCACCGCAGCCGGGTCCGTCGGCGACAGGCGTCGCAATATATGTCAAGTCGAAGCTATTGAAGTAGCTTCCCGTTTTGAAGTGCAGCCGGAGTTCATTGGTCGATGTGAACAGGCTCTTGCCTGGATCCATATAGGAGCACACGCGCTGCAGCGACTTATTGCTAACTCTGTCAAAGACCTCGACATTCTCCACATCACAGTCGGATGAACCAAAGACCACCTCCGAATAATAAAGACTAAGTGTGTAATTGGCTGGTGCTAGGATTTCGGCATCGCAATCCAAGCTCTCCGAAATCTTTAGGCGTCCCTGTAAGCCGCCATAGCTAAACTTGCAGGTCGCGTCCGGCACAATTCGAATGTGAAAACCGGGCCTAGTAACGGCTCCATTGGTACGGAACTTCACGTACACCTGCTTAGAATTGGGGTAGTAATCATCCGGCAAGCCAGTGCCACAATATACGTGCTCCAAGGAATATTCGAAATATGAACGCGAAGATTTATGTCCGTTAAAGATCACCATATCGCCATAGCCTTTCTCCACCACTTGTGCATCCTGTATGGAATAGATGTGAAGGAAATTAATTCAATCACCCTACATCTATTTGATAATACTTCATTAGAAAACCTAAAACCTAAAAAATTAATAAACAAGCTTTACTGAAGATAAAATTTAATGCATACTATGCAGTCTTTATCCATTATTCTGTATACACATATGTACATATATTTAACAAAACAAATTTTCAAAGAAGGTATATCAGAAAATACTAAATTTTAGTTCATCTATATAGACTTTTAGTAGCTAACGACAGAATATAGAATTTCACTATCAATCATGACCAATCATCAAAGCTTCTTCGATAAATACTAATAGAACACCTATAAACCATAAAATTCGGTGTTAACTAATTTTGAGTTGAAAAAAGCGCAAATATAAATCTGGAATCGCTACAATTGAAAGTAACTGGTAATTCTGTATATGCGTTTCAAACGAACAGAACTCCTTACCTCAGTGCTGTAGATCTTGACAAAGTCCGAGTCGCAGCTGTCCGTCGCATTGGGCGCCTCCAGGTCGAGACTGATAAATTTCAGATGCAGTGATATTTCGCTCTCGATCTTCCACAGGCAGAAAACGTTGTTGTCGTAGTTACCCTGATCATTAACAGGCGAACGCAGTTCGTAAGGCTGTTTCCCATCGAGCTTAATCAATGAGCTGCCGCACTGAAGCGGCTTGGCCGTAACAATCAACTCGAAGCCGGTGTCCGTGACCCTTGAGTCGGTGACGAACCGCATGAAGAGCACGTGACGCGATGAGGTGAGCGTGGGTGGTAAATTCTGGCCACAGAACCTTCCGATCTCATCGGCAAACGGTCCAGCGCCATCACGCAGTTCCAAGAAATCACCGGAACAGTCTTTCATCTCTTCCACGTGAAAACTACGGAACTCAACGCTAATCTGATAGCCGGAGTTCGCCCAGAACTTGAAGCTGCAATCCAAATTGTTTGCATAGGAGCCGACAAACTTATTGAATGTGTAGCTGGCATTGTTTTCGCCTAGGTAGATGGTCTCATCACAGTTGGGCATGAGGCGCACCAGCGCCCGGAAACCAACTGACGGATCCCGATCATCGGAGTAGCTGTGTATGAGCGCTCGATTGCTGGATATATGCAATGTGGGTAAATTATCGGTCAGGCGTCCGCAGAAGCGTGCCATACGCTGCTTCTCGTCCGGCACTGGGCTAGAGAAGACCTCGACACCGTCGTAGCTGCACAGCTGATTTCCGTCCTCAAAGTCGAGCAACTCAAATTTGATGGTGAATTTATGGCCCTCCGGCGCCGTCAGATTCCAATAGCAATCGCTGTTGTGCGGCATCATGTTGTCCTGATGCTGTCGCTGCGACTCGACCATTTGCGATGAGCTTACAACACCGCCACACAGATTCGTGGTATACTCCAGTTTGAAGCCACGCCCACTAAATGAGCTGTCCGACCGAAACACGAAGCTAATAGAACTCTTGGCGCGGTAGGCATATTGGTTCTTGTGGCCACAGATCACAACCTCCTGTACCCGATCGTCACTATCGCGCGTCGTCACCGTCACGTTATCGAACATACAAACACTTATTGCCGAGCGCTCCAGATCGAAGTCAACCAAGCGCACCAGCACTCCGACTGCATTCGAGTCGCGTGGCTTGATTGTGTAGTTGCAATAGAGATCATTGGCATAACCCTTCGGATAACCCGGACTGATGATCTCCTGCGTCTCCGTGTCAGCTAAGAGTACGCCGCCGCAGATGCGCTCAAACAGTGCACTGAAGCCATCGCCCGTTATATCGCCATCGGAACGGAAGATTAACCGCATCGTTGGGCCAGTGGACTCAATAATCGCGGGCGGATTGCGACCGCATAGGTTCGACAAATCCGTCCAGTTGCCCAGGGATGTCTGACTGTTGTTGCGCTGTTGGACACGCAAATAGTCCTTGGCGCAGTTGGCGCTGTCCTCGATGTAAAAGCGTCCCAGGAACGAGAGTGCAATGTGGAAGCCCGGGTCGGCTTCGATTTCCCAGATGCACTCTACATTGTTTTTATACTGTTCGTTGAAGTCAATTATGCGATAGGGGTAGGTTACACGGCCCCCGCAACCGCTGCCATATTTGACAGTCACATTGAAGCTAGAGTTGCGATTGGCATTGGCCGGCGGTTCCAGATGGTATTCCATGAATAGGCCACGTTCGACCACGAGGTTTACGGCCGTTGCTTGATTACAATAGCGCCCCATAATCGGTGAGTTCTGATCGGGACCGCTGTATAGCACAAGGTAATGCAGATTACACTCGCCTTCGAGGTTAGCGCTTACGGCAACCTCTAGCTGCACGTCCTGTGGCGACAACGGCTCTTCGAGCGTTTGATCCGGCCCGACGGCCCAGGCGCAGTTCATTGTCTGCTCGCCGACCAGATGGCTCGGCTGGGTGATGGTTATATTGTCGCCCAGCTCTAGGGGCACAATGCCACCGCAACGCTGCAGGCTATAGGCCAGCTGGAGCAGCTGCATATTGTTGCGTCGATTGCCTGTGATGGTCATGACAACAGGAAAGGGCAGGCGTACGCTACGAGACGACTGATTGACTGGACTCTCTTGGTTGCCCTGACAGAGCAGCATAGGCAGCAGTGGCTCAGCCTCGTCCGGACGTATCAGCTTGAGGGGCGTCATCACGCGGCACATATGGCTGTTACCCATGAAGGCGAAAGTGGTGTTGAAGCGCTCCACCTGCAGCATCAACGTACTGTTCTGGGGCGGTCGTAGATCGTAACTGCAGTGCACCAGACTACTCTCATTTTGCCTGCTGAAGAGAAGCGTGCTGCTGACAGAGAAGTCGAGCCGGGCGCGACATTCGCTCTGGCCGAAGGCGCTGAAGCGCAGCTTGAAACCGCGATGCTGGCTAAAAGGCAGTATGAATGCATCGATACCCATCGTATTGTCAGTGGAAATGACCTCAGCGGGCGGAGTGTGTGCGTAGCGCCCGATTATGGACTGCATTTTATGATCGTTGGAGAAGGTGATTCGGCCGCGGAAGCTGCTATGCGTGTTATTTGAGGTACCGCCATTGTCGAAGTCCAGTATTTCCACCTTGACGCGCCGTCCCTTGGGCACCTGGACGCGCCAGACACAGTGGGTTGGCACCCGGACACCCGATGGATAGTTCGGCGTCTGCAGCACTCCCACCACCGCGTTGATGGTCTCACCACAGCGACTTCCGATCGCGCTGTAGCTCAACTGGAAGCTCTGATCTCTACCCAATTGGCCGGTGGGCATGCGCAGGTGGATCACAATTTTGTTGGTCTCGACAAGAAAATGTCGATTGGCATTGCCGCAAATCGTCAAGCTGTCACTAATACTATCGCCGAATGGCTCTATCTCCTCCAGCTCCAAGTGCGTTTGCTCCGCGCAGCTGGCATTCACCGCCAGTGGCAGCTGCATTACCTCGAATCTCAGATCAATTGTGCTGCCTTTCTCCACCTCGATGGTGAAGACGCACTCCTTCAACTTATTCGGCTGTAGGTGCAGCTGCAACTGCTCCGCGCTGGGCGAACGAATTAGCCCACTGGCGCTGTAGTAACTGCCGCCGCAGTCGGCCAGCTTGATGAGTGCCTGGAAGCCCGAACGAGGCTCCAGTACGCTCGTGTAGAACTTCATGCGCAGCTCGCTGCCCGAAGAGTAGACAATGTCTGGCTTACGGTTGCCGCAGAAGCGGCCGAGCTGAGGCATTAGCTCGGTGCTGCCATCGTTGAGCTGGACAAATTCCCGATCGCAACCATCCTCTTCGCTGCTGTTGCTGCCGCTGATGGTACTCGGTGTCAGATCGAAGTTGCCAACGAACTGCACAGCGATGCGGTGGTGGGGTGGCGCACTGATTCGCCATACGCATTCCGAGTGCGGGTTCGGCAAATTGGGATAGTTGGGAGAGCTGATGAGACGTTCGCTATTCTTGCCGGGTCCCTCCTCCAGCACAATGTGGCCGGAGCAGGCGTGGCCCAGCTCCTCGTACCGGAAGGCGGCACGAAAATATGGGGACGTCTTCTTTTGGAACTTGATGTAAGCCCGATTGGAGCTGGTCTCCAGCACATCGGTAATGTTGTTCTCACAGTACTTGCCGCGACCAAGGAACGGGGAGTCCTCCGCATAGCCATTGCGCACCACAAAGAAATTGGCACAGCTGTCCACCTCAACAACATTGGTGTGAGAACTCAGCTGCGACTCGGGGAAGGTGATGCGTATGCGTTTGCCCTGGCGCACGCGAATCGTCCAGATGCACTCCACAGGATATATCTGGTTGTTCGAGACCAAGTCCGTTATGTTGACCGTGGCCTGTTGAGCAGTCAGCTCGGAGCCGCACATGGTGCGAAGCACGCTCCCAAAGCCCGTCTTATTCACGCTCGCATCTGTGACAAACTCCAGGCGTAGATATGGCTTACCGTGGAAGACAATTTTCTCCGTGTCGTTCGGTTTTTTGCATGTCTTCGTCAGCTCCATCCAGTTCTGCATGTCGCTGCTGCTGGATACGACCAGATAGTCGGCATAGCACTCATCCGAGAACTGTTCAAAGTCAACATTCATTATCTGTACGACTGCATGTGTAGCCGGATTGACTGGCACTAGGGTCCAGAGACAATGCAAGTTGTGGGCATATCCGAATGGGTAGCCGGGCGAGTTGAAGGCAATGATGGACCAGTTGAGGGAGACCAACTGTTCGCCGCACTGGCGAGCCTGCAACTCGGCGGTGCGATTCGAGGCCAGTGCCTCCTTAGACAATCGCTCCCATCCGAACTGGAAGGGACCCCGCGTGGCCGTCACATAGAGCACGTTCGTGCTAGAGATGAGTGGCTTATAAGACGGCACCACCAACTGAGCACCAATGTCCGTATAGCCGTCGTAGAAGCGAACGTGCTGCTGGTCCACGTCGCGCAAGTGATTCAAATTCACCAACACCACGTAGTCCGTATCAACGGTGATACGCCAGCTATACGGCTGGTTGCTCTCGAACTTGTCTGGATAGTGCGGGGACTCCACCGTGCCCCGTGTGCCATTCAGTTCAGTGTGTAGTTCTGCAGAAGTTTTTCAGAGCTTATTAGTCAAGTATAAGGGTTAAGGTCTTCCGACTTACCATAGTTGTAGCTGGCCATGAAGCCCTCGCCGACAACATCGTCGTTGCTCTTGAACTTGAGCCAAATGCTGCCCTTGGAGTGGATCGCCGGCGGCAGCTGATTGCCACAATAGACTCCGATGAGTGCGCCGCGCGGGGACTCTTCGCGCAGCTCAAGGTAGTCATTGTTGCAGCCCTCTGATTGTTCCAGGTCGAGCGATTCAATCGTAAGAGACAGCGAGTTACCCTCGCTTGCTTCTACTATCCATTCGCATTCAATGTTCACCGGATAGCTGTCGGGATAATAGGGTGAGGTAAAGCGACCGGATAGGCCATTGTAGGTACTGCCGCACATGGTATCCAGAGTCATATAGTGGCCCTCGAGCTCGGCGACGAGTGCCAAGGGCACAGTTATTGTCAGGGCATTGCCTCGCGAGATGATCGCCGGCGGATGGGAGCGACAAAATTGCAAGCGAGGTCTGCCTGTAGCCATAGTGCCCTCGTAGATCTGGACGCCATGATCCAGGCAGTCGCCCTCTATCAGGTAAAGGACCGAGGCGGCACTGTGCAGCTGGATGTGGGTGGGCGTGAAGATAATGTGTTTGCTGGGCTCAGCAGCCTGCAGCACCCAGACGCAAGTCTCGTTGCGAGCCACTTGGTACGAAAGGCTCAAATACTGAAAGTCCGTCTCATCAATAGACAGTGTTTGACCGCATGACTCGCGATAACTTATCTGAAAGCCTCTGCTCTGCACTGAGTCGTCAGTGACAAAGCGCACAACGGCTCGATTCGTGACGGACTTGGTACGATTCCGGACTAGGTATTCCCCGTCTGCTCTGCCGCATACCTTGAATAGCAGATTGCCCTCGTTGTCGTCCACCGTATCACTGTCCGTATCACTGTCGCCATTCGTACTGGTGCCGCTCATGTCATAAGCAGCCACATAATCCCATCCGCATTCAAAGCCTGACTCCAAGTCCACATTGTCTATATCGAAGACGATCGTGTGATGTGGAGTCACTTCCACCAGCCACTCGCATTCGCTATTCCGCGGATAAGGCTTTGGATAGTTTGGCGACTGAATGACGCCGCTCTTGGTCGACAATTTGCCACCACAGACTGTAAAGGTTAGATAATCAGATCGGATTATTGACTAAGTCCACTATTTGTCCTGATTCCTGCCTTGAGTTTATCTGGTTTTCTAGTCTTGCCTAACTTACGCTCAGTTGAGTGAGCTTCTTGATCTTCCACAAACTTTCATTGGATATAGTAATTTCTGATAAGCCCCGTCTTTATTTAGATCTCTACAAAGAAGGAGGAAGGAGGGAAAAAATGTCCTGGACCATTCAAGAAGTAGTACAAAAATGACTAAGACTTTTTAGAATTGATTCATTTAGTCAAACACACAAACACAACCATTTGATCAGTTGATATAAAATCAGTTGATCCCAACTAAGCTGACATCTGCATCATACATACATATAGGGATGATAAAATCAGGACAGAGACTCGGAGCTAAGATATTAACTTACGACTCTTTATAAACCGATAGCTGGCCTCGAAGCCGAGTCCATTGTGAGCGCTGTCAGTGATGAGGCGCACGTGCAGCTTGTGTCCGGCGCTGGTATAGATCAGCTTGGGTTTACGGCCACAGTGCTTGTTATGGACGTTGATTTCACGGAAGCTATTCGATATCTTTGAAAGGATAAAAGTTAATCGATGGCTAAATGCTAATGTGATATAAATGACAGACCACTAAGGCATCCTTGGTACAGTTGACGCTCTCCTCAATGTCCATGTCCAGAACAGTCAGCTCGATAACCTGGCCGGGCAGTGCGTGTATAAGCCAATAGCATTCCACATCATTGGGATACACAAGCGGATGCTTCGGCGAACGAAATGAACCCGTCTCGGCACGCAGCTCCTGGACGCAACCGTCGACGCGATACTCCAGCCGAAAGTTGATGCTGCTCGTATTGTGTATGATTATCAAGACGTCGGTTTTGGCACTGTACGTGGTCAGTCCCAAAACGGGCACCACGCTGGCCCCATCAATCAGATAGACGCCACCATCGGCGTCGGTGGGCAGACGGTTTTCGCGATGATCGAAGTGTGAGAACTCCAGGCGTATCTGATTGCCGCGAGGCGGTCGCAGCTGCCAACTGCAGTTTATGGCCCCCTCGAAGAAGGCTTCGCCATAGTTGATGCTCTCAATAACGCCCTGGGCTGTGTTCAGTATATTCTGGCAGACGGCGCTGTAGGACAGTCGAAAGCCGCGCTCCGCATTATTGATGTCCGACTGAAAGACAACGATCGCCTCATTATCGTCGATGTGCAGCACTCGATTCTGCTCATCTGGCATGCTGCACAACACAAAGGAGGTTAGATCCAACAGCCGACTGTTAATGCCGCCATTGTAGACACGCAAATAGTCGTAGCTGCAGTCATAGAGACTCTCCATCTCTAGGTCCTCAATGACTATTTGCAAACTGGAGCCGGAATGAACGCGCAGCTGCCACTCGCAGTGAGCGTTGTGCGGATACGTGCTTGGGTAATTGGGAGAGGTAATGACACCTCCATTGCCAATCAGACGACCGCCGCAGCCATTGGCAAAGACGCGCCACGACAGACGGAATCCGCGGGCGGTGTCCACGTCATCCGTGTGAAAGTGAAGGTATAGATCGTGCGTAAAGCTAGGTATTCGGCGCAGTATGTTCGTGCCACAGAAACGTCCAATAAGGGCGGACCGGTTGCTGCGGCCGTTGCGCACCTCCAGCCAATCGCCGCTGCAGTTGCGAGTGACCGTCAGTTCGAACATGTCAATTTGCAACTCCATCTGGCTGCCGGTCGGAGAGGTCAGCTGCCAGGTGCAGTCGAGTCCGTTCGTGTAGTTAAGCGGATACTCGGGTGAATTGAGCATGCCATTCGAGGCGTGTATGTGGCCACCACAGGTGTTGCGCTCGACGAATCGATAGGACAGCTCGAACCCATTGGCCACATCGCTAAAGTCCGATACAAACTTAATCGTCAGGAGGCGAGCATGGCTCAGAAGATCCTGTGGCACATTGGCATCACAATACCGAGCCATTGCATTTGCTGGCTTCGACTCGCCGGCAACTAACCCATCGTAGACCTCCACATAGTCGTAGTTACAGTCTGAGGTGCCCTCCAACTGAAAGCTAAGCCACTGCAGCAGTATAGCCTTGTTCGGCGGCGCCATGATGATCCAATAGCAGGTTAAATCATTTCTATAGTTGCCCATCGCATCCACCGGCAAGCGTATATTCTGGCCCTCCTTGGTGTGCACGCCCCCGCACTGATTGCTCCCCACGGGCACGGCGCGATAGTCGAAGTGGAAGCCGCGGCCCGTGCTGCTGGGCTGCGTCTGGAGGTGCAGCATTAGCATATTAGTCTGGCTGACATATTCGTCGGCTGGGAGCTTCAGTCCACAGAAGGGCCCCAGGATGGCGTGATTGAGGCCGTCGTTGATAGTCAAGGATGTGCCGCCAATGCAGTCGCCAGCTTCGTCAGCCTCATCAGAGTCCCCCTCTGAGGAGCTCTCTGTCATTCGATCCGACAGCTGAAAGTCCACTCGCTTGAGCGTAATAACTGTATTGGGTTCGGTTAATATCTTATATGAGCAGAATCGTGAGCCGCTCGTCGAGTTGGGGTAACCAGGCGACTTGATGGATCCGCTGGCCGCCTCGTAGGTGTGTGAGCAGTCCATATGATAGTGCAGCTCGAACCGATCGACAGCGGCAGTAGGCGAGTTCGTTGTGTAGAACTTTATGCGAATGCGATTGAAGAGCGAATGGAAGCTAGGCGGCAAGGAGCTAGAGCCTCCGCAGAGCTTGCTTTGAAGCGCGCTGATGAAGCTCTCCCTATTACCTGGGGAAGACATAATGTCATACAACTCAATACAGGAATCCACTGCAAGCTTAAAGATGTTGAATTCCATGCTAATGGACTCGCCCTTAGCCAATTGGACGTCGTAGTCGCACGAGATAGCGCCCGTGCCAAGCTCATAGTTTGGCGAGCGTATAACGCCCTCCTTGCTGGTATAGACACCGCCGCAACCTGGTAGTCGTTCTTCGGCAGAATAGTGCAACTGAAAGCCCAAATCGGTGCCCACCTCATCCGAATGGAAGCGAATGATAGCCTCATGGGTGGGCAGCAGGAGCGGCGCCGGTCGCTCGCGACTGCAATACTTGTACAACTCCTGGCCAGAGATGGCGTCACTTATCTAAGGACAATAGGCAAACACAATCAAGAACTTGGTGTTCGAATTTACTTAATTCTTAGTCTATGCTTACCGAGACAAAGTCAAAGTTACAGCTATCATGCTCCTCCAGCTGCAGGCTGAAGAAAGTCAGCTTGATCCGTTTGTTGCTCGGCGCCACTAGATGCCACTGGCAATCACGATTGCGAGGGTAATTCCCTGGGGAGCCCGGCGAGGCCAGGGTGCCGTACGTTTCGAACTGAAACAGGCCGCCGCACCGTGGCTCCATCGACTGCCAGGTGAGATCAAAGCCAGCGCGAGCTGTCGAGTTATCGGAGCGGAACCACAAGTACAGCTGATTGCTGGACGAGATGATATTGCCGCCGTGCGGCTTATGACTTCCACAATAGCGTCCAATGATCTGGGCCGCTGCCGAGCGACCATCGTTTATCTGCAGCCAATCGAAACGACACTCCGTCGCATCCTCTATATCAAAGCTCTGGAACGTAACGTTCAGCACCAGCGACTCGTTCGTTCGTATTACCCAGGCACATTGCGAGTTGTGCTCATAGCGATCTCCTCCCGGCGGATACCGTAGTCGTCCCGTCAGCCCAGTCAGCATCGCGTTGCAGCTGCTGAACCGAACATCACACAGGCGACCCCGGTAGCCCGGCTGGCACTGGCAAACGAACCCACCCCCTCCTACCGAGGGCGTTGGACTGCAGCGTCCATTGTTCTTACAAGGCTGCGATCTGCACGCATCGGGCAGCGGATCGCAGCGGGGCCCATGGAAGCCACGCGGACAAATACACGTATAGTTCGAAAGTCCAGCATCCATGCAAACGCCTCCATTCTGCCATATACAAATAATATATAATATATAATAATAAAAAATAATATTTAATATATATAAATAATCGACTTGAAAGGAAAATCAACAATAATAATTAGGGTTTTGACTGACGATCAGTCTGATCAGTCGGACGGACAGTCACCGAAATAGATGACAGATAACAGCTTGAATGCTCACCAAACAGGGCAGATCATTGCAGTTCTTGTTGGTACCGCGAATGCAACCGGTCTCGCCGTAGCCGCTGCCTACCATGCCGGCGGGGCAGCTGCAGATAACCGTATTGGAGATCTCGGAGCAGATGGCCGCCGGATGGCAAATCGAATTGCGCTGCGAGCACCTGGTGTAGCCAACGCCGCTGGGTGCGCTTTTGCCATTCCCATTCCCATTGCTGTTGCGTTGGCAGGTGCGTCCGTCGCCTGTCCAGCCAACGGGACAGTCTCCGCAGTGGCTCGAGCCGTAGCTGTTGATGCACTCGACATGCGGGCTGAGGCTGCAGCCGCCATTGTTCGTCTCGCACTCATTGATGTCGCGGCAGCTGACGCCGTTGCCAGTCAGGCCGGGTGCGCATGGGGCACAGGTGAAGCTACCGGGCAAATTAATACACTTGGTTGAACAAGGCGTATGGGCAAGCGCCGCGCACTCATCCACGTCCTCGGTGCAGGTGGGCGTCAGTCCGTTGCTGCGCCAACCAGCCTCGCACAGACAGCGATATCCCGTCGCATCGCTGCTCGGGACGCAGCTGCCATGCCCGCACAGTTCCCAGGTGCTTGCTGCCGAGCAGTCCGTCTTCCGCTGGCTGCAGTGCATGCCGTGCCAGCCCGGCGCGCACATGCAGCTGAACGAGCCGAACTGATTCACGCACTGACCCCCATTCTGACAGCCCAAATCGGTGCCTTCGAGCAGCGCGCACTCGTTCACATCCCGCTCACACCTGCTGCCCTGTGCGTGATTAAAAGAGAGGAAAAGAAAGAAAGGGTAAGACAACTGTTTGTTATCCAGCACACGCCCCTCAATACGCCCTCATTACCTCGAAGGCAGCTAAGCACTGGCAACGGTATCCATTGTAGGTATTGAAGCAGGACCCGCCGTTCTCGCACGGATTGCTGTGGCAGCTGTCCAGCTCGACCTTCGTCTTAAGCCGCTGCACTTTGTTCTCCACTACGCGCAGTCGCGAGTGCAGGCGTCGGAGCAGAACATTACTAGCACGTGTCCTGCACAATTATAAAAGCAATAGTAAAGGTAAGAAATATAAAACGTTCGAAACCCATATAATATCTGCATAATATATACTAGCTTCATTCGTTCTGAATTCATTGCTCATAAATTCGAAAATAAGTATATCCCAGATGCATCGTTCCTTAATCTTTCATACACATAGACTTATATATATAATATAACATAGTTGCATATATAATATCCACCTTCATAGGTCGGACAAGAACTTCAGTCATTTCATCATCATAGTTCTGTCGCACATTTTATATAGTGTATATATGTAGTTAGTACATCCCAAATTCAGTTTTTCACACCATATATAGCATCTTCCCTTATCTCTATATAATTTCATACTAATTTCATCTTTGTTTTTCATGCATCCAAGCTAGTCAGCGTCTCCCTTTACATTATGTATTTCAACAACCTTTCCACAATGTCATTCGTATTATATATACATATATACGCAAAACATCACATATGTCGCATGTATAGTGTTCTACTAACATTCCCTCATACGTCCATTACTTATCATTTTTACTGGATCCGTATCCCCAGCACATTTCACTTCCTCTAATACTTTCGCCGCCTTACGGCGTCTTCATCTCATACACTCCTCTTAACCCACACATATAAATTCTACGTTCTTAAGGGCTTACCTATTTTGAAGCTGACGCAACCTGGTGTTGAGTCCATTCGGCCCAAGGGCTTGGGACCTGAACTCCGTCAGCTGATCGGCAAGATCACGCAAGTCAACAATATCATCGACGCCATTCCACTCGTCCTTGGTGGCGCCGCTTGTGGGTCGTTTCTTGCTGGCGCTGATGGGCATCAACAGGTCGAGCACATCGTACTCCTCATTGATGACCAAGCGGGAGCTGCCGCTCAGTCGGAAGCTGATGTTGCGATTGGCGCCCGACTCGAATATCAGATTGCCATCCTTGCTGATGATCTTGGGCCTGCAAATGGACGAGGAACTGAAGACGAGCAGGATGGCGTAGATAGCGCTACTTACGAGTTTACAAAGCCCTCCACGGAGCACACAAGCAACAGGATGGGGAGCGACCGCATCAGCAGCAGCCGTACCTGTTGCAGCAACCGACTGCATCCTATGCGGTTAAACATAATTCATACTTCCAAACACGAGTTAGAAAAATAAACCGATGAAATATTACAAATATTTAAATAATTGCGTATCCTGCTGCAGACGTTCACTTGGTTCAACTTTCGATCGAACTCTGCCGCTGTCGCCGCTCGCTGCCCGCGACGTCAGCTGCGGGGCGTTTCCGCGGCGCCACATGCCGCACGGTATACGCCCACTTTCCGATAGCCCGCCAATGGCCAATTAATATGACAAGACTGACCACCCTTTATCTGGGATTTGTTTTGCTTAATGTACACATTTATTTCAGAGCAACTCTCTGCGGTTCACTTCACTTGGAAGCTAATAATATCTGGCGGAGTAGTACAAACATAGACATAGACATACAGATAGATACATTGTTGGTTCGTGGATATACACACTATATATATGTACCACACATATATATATATATATATATATATATATATATATATATATATATATACATATATATATATATATATATGTTTATTATGGGGTTTATTATATAATGTTTTTGCCTTTAAGTGTAAGATGTGCTTGCTTAGTCGTAAGAGTGCTTCTGTCGTAAGCTTCTATCGTATGCTCTTTTCCCAAAAATTATGTATTCTTTTCATGCCCAATTGAGCTCTGTTCCAGATATCGAGTTAAATGCTTATATAAAAATAAATTTATCTTCACTTTCTTCAAATTCCAGTATAATATTTCATCAATTACAACAATTTGAGTTAATTTGCTTCAGAGTTTTGCATCTTAAAAGGCAAAATTCTTTCTTTGTTTTCTTTTTCGTTTTTGATTATTTAGCAATGCTGGAAAGAGCATAGAAGCGACGATGTGTGTCGATAATAATAATTATGTTATTGATAATTTTTACAAAATCAATTTCTATAATATAGCAGAGCTCGTCATTAGGTATATATATATATATATATATATATATATATATATATATATATATATATATATATGTGTGTGTGTGTGTGTGTGTGTACTACAACTTTTACTTGTCATGTAAATGTTTGCTTAATTACTGCTAGACTCTAGTTTAATTCGGATACTGAGGACGTGCCCAGAGAAGTCTATGCGGTGTGTGTTTGTGTGTAAGTTTACAAATGCACAAGAAATATATTAATGACTATGTATATATATGTATATATGGTGGCAGAGGAACTGAAGATCTGAATTACAAAGAGAAAGTAAGACTAAAGTTAAGTTACTATATTTTGTTTTTGGCCTCTGACATTTACACTTGAATTTTGTTTTTTGGGCTTTTGGCATTTCACATTTAGTTTTAACGAGTTATATTCTAAAGAGGTTAGCAACAACACAAAAAGAGACTGTCTGTATGGAATATGAGAAAAGTCCGCATGCATACATATACTGTGTATAATTCGCAAAATATATAATTAGAATCACAATAATGAAATGACTTTCGTTAAGAGTAAAAGTACACATTAAGGTAAATGGTTTTTAGTGGCACACAGGTCCTCAGACTACATATACATATATCTATATCTATTCTCGTTTGCAATCTAGCAAAACTCTCTCTCTCACTCTTTCTCTCTCTCTCTCTCTATGGACCTGCCTACACAACTCTCATCATCTCAAGCTATACAAAACTAATTACAACAAACACGTACACAATAAATAAATTAATTATTACAAATATATAGATATATATCTGTATACATACATATATATATATAGATTACAATTTTAGTTTTTCCTTAGGTTAATTATGCTACACTTTCCTTGTCGCCGTCCCTAATCCCTTTCTTTTTCACTCTCTCTCACTTTCTTCACAATTTCTTTCCTGCTCTGTGTCATGTTGCATATTGCCGGTCGCCGCTTGCCGAATATCTAATAAACCAGCTTGAGTTTTATTGCAGCCTCCAAATGCCTTACTTTGGATTGTTCAGTTGGTTGGGGGCGTGGCTTTGCTGCTTTTCGTCCTCCTTATATGTTCCGACTTGTGGTAGAGGAACTGATAGCCGGGCAGTTTCTCTGTGTACTGTGCAAATTGTTCTGTAAATTGAGAAAAGTTTTATAATTTGTAGACCTTTAATAGTCGCTTGTAGTCCAGCACTCACCGAAAGATACGAAGCCTACGTTGGCCGTGTCCAAAGCGTAGAAGAGCGCCTGAGACTTCTGCTCATTCATTTTGCTGCCGCCATGCCGCATTAGGCGCGTGAAGTTCTCCCTGCTAATCTTTTCAATTGATTCACTATACAGCTGCGAAGCATATCGAAATAGAATTCAAGATTAACTATTTCGATTCAGTCATCCCCTCGGGCCACTCTCACCTTGATTAGTGCTCGTAGAAACGTTATAATTTGATCATTTTTCAATTTACAAAACAGCGAACAGACCAAGAAACTTTTCAGGCTGACTGTCCCTTTATGACGCTACGAATATATGCAATAGAAAAGCGAAGATTACTCAGAGAATGTCTATATAGTCAATATACACCTACATGATCCAGCAGAGCAAAAAGCTTGTGCAAATTCGGATTCTTAAGGTCTACTTGGAGCAGCTCGGCGAATGTGATTAAGTCCAGTTTCTCTGGATTGCCCAGCGTTAGATACTCTTCGCACAGTTCGATGTCGCGTTTCGAGTCCAGAAGGTCAAGTGAATCGAGCGTATGCTCGATCTCCACAATGTCGCCAGGAAAGGGAATTTTCATTTCGCGGGCCCGACTCATGACGATGACATCCTCGAACGAATAATCCGACGTGGGCACCTCCAATGCGCTGCAATGAAACAATACGATGGAAAGTGGTGGACACTCGATCGAGTCTACGGAACTTACGTGGCCATTACTTTGCGTACGTTGTTGGCATAGAGATTGGCGTCGGCTTTTTCGGCGGGCGAGGGTGTGTAAACGGGGAGGTATTCTATTTCGCAACGGTTATAAAACTGTGTCATGGTCAGCCAGAGCAAACGCAATCTATTCATTTATAATAAGAAAGATGGTGAAGCGGAGATCTTGCGCAATTGAATATTTCAAATAGTTGACTATACTTACACTCCGGGACCATCCCATGTCCAGGTGAAGGTGTCAAACTTGTTGGGGTATCGGAGTAGCACGGGTTGCACGGGCACGCCCGGATAAAAGGCGCCGGGCTTGAACTTGATTAGGGCTGTGCGATTGGTGCACGTGCCCTCGGCAAAGATGACCACCTGGGGCCAGTTGTCGGGCGAGCGGGCGCGATCGACAATATTCTTGATGGTGTTCTGCCTGGAGTTGGGATCCTCGCGCTGCACGTAAATTGGCTGCGCATAGTTGATGATGCGACCAAGTAATGGAATGTCTGCTGTCTCGCG
This sequence comes from Drosophila antonietae, assembly GCA_030914385.1. Classification (NCBI taxonomy): domain Eukaryota; kingdom Metazoa; phylum Arthropoda; class Insecta; order Diptera; family Drosophilidae; genus Drosophila; species Drosophila antonietae. Next base: position 7,961 of record JAUESO010000492.1, on the reverse strand, counting down.
TTTGGCCACAATCGACGGCGGGTGGCCAGAGACCACCAGAATGGAATCAACATATGACGAATGTGGTGCCACGACCAAAATGGGCGCCTCCTTCGGCGTGGCCGGTGTGCCCTTCATCTTGATGTAGTGGAACGAGCCAGAGGTGTAAACCATGCGCATAGCTCGCGCTGTCCAATACTGCAGAAGCCTGACGACAGAATAAAATATATATATGTATATCAATCTATATTAATCTCAATCGCCTGCCACTCACCTGCGCCAACCGCTAAGCGGCTTTGCCTGCAAGTCCTCCATGGACATGCCATAGAGGCCGATGTATGCGAACATCCATGCCGAGAGCAGCGACAGGACGCAGCCCACCACGCGTATGGGCAGCAACAGCACAGTCAGCACATATATCTGCAAGAGATAACAGTGATTAGCGCCATTGCAGACGGAACACACATTTAAGCTCGCTTATCGTGCCCCCGATACGATAAGGCAAACAGTTCTTAAACTGAACTTTGAGTTGGCCCAGCCGACACAACCAGCTAACGTTTAGAAAACAAACAAACAAAAAAAAAACACTATGTGGAACGACCAGCTGCGAAATTCGCTCGCCTAAGTCAACTAATTAACGTGTACGCTAAAGTTCAACATTCGGTTAAGTAATTCAGTATTCAGCTCTATCTGTCTCGGGTATTACTATTTCGCTATCTGCACAGTCTAGTCTTTCCAAAACATAGTCGTCGCCCGACTACATTGCGAATGAAAGTAAAAGTTCTAGCCGCTAATTTGCCTTGAAGCCATTTAGATTTCAATGATTACTGAAACTGATTTATATGCATAAAAGGGGCATCTGGGATTGCTGAACTTGTAGATACCTATATAGGGTTTTATTTTTATAATTTTTATAAATTTTCTAAAACAATTCTGATTCTCATTAGCAATTAAGCTTAACTATTTAATTATATAGTATATTTTTTATAATTTGAAGTCAGCTTATTAGGACAGAGGTTCAAGTACCACTCGTATAATTAATGAAAGCATGAATATTCTTGGAGTAATTTCTAAAACATATACATATATAGTTGTTCGTTAGCCGACAATGTACGACTATTAGATACCCTATATAGAGGGTACTTCGATCAATCAATTCATTTACAATCTTTACATTCGTTATGAGCACCTCTTACTCATGCATAGGCCAAATCTTGATTAAAGAAAAAACAAGAGAAGGAACTCTACATTTATTTAACATGCGATTTCAGCTCAATTTTTGTATTTCGAACTTATTCAAACTTTTGGCTGCTAAACTAAATAAACATACATACATACAATTTAAAATAAAATAGTTGTAAATAAAAATGTTATAATTTTGTATTCAAAAATCGATAAATTCAAAATGAAAAGTGATCTTACATATTTAACTAGGAAATATTAATTTTGTAATAGTACTTAAAAACAAACAATTGAAATATTACGACAATAAACAAATTATTCCCATAGTAAATTTGTTCAGTTTTATATTTTAGACCAAAATAAAATAATTTTGCAACGAGGAACTGTAATACAGACATAGAGACATACATATGTAGATACATAGGTATGTGTATTTGGCACACTGTGCTAAAGTCAATAGCCAAATTATAATAAATATATTCATATATGTACATATAAACACCTGCATATGTATGTGTATATACATTCATATATTTGCGCCGGTGTTTAACTAAGCATGTCATTAAGAGATCTTGAGTCGGATACAGCGGTAGTGCCTGCTCGACCTTGATTCGGCGATCAAGGCAAGTGGAGCAGGCTGAAACTAGTTTCGACCTAAAGATGAGCTTTATTCACTGAAATGCATAACTTCACATATCCATATGCGTGTGTGAATTTGTGGGCCAAGCTAAAGGTCATTATAGTATTTCCGATTTCTTCTATATTTATTTTGAATCAATAGAAACTTTGATGCGTCATACTAAAAAGAAAAACACACATCGAAAGCGTACAATAGACTATGAAATGTTCAGAGACAAGGTAAATGATCAGGGTATGCAAAACATACATACATACATATATAACTACATATATATTTTTTAGTATGAGTTTATATATAACCATTTTAAAATTTCTGAAAATGAAAATATATGTATATATACCAATATTTATATATAGAACGAATATTGAACACGTTAGAGCCACATTTTCCTGGTCTACAATCTTATAGGTATATATGTATGTACGTATGATTTAGAAATGATATATGATATGTACATATGTATACACCTGTATAATGACACTGAACGATTAGCTATGCTAAATGAGGCGTTCTACTCATAGAAACGTCATTTATATTAACAAATGTATATATTTATATACATATTATATTTTAGAGTGAGCAATTCACCATCCCCACCCCCTCTCCCTCTCACTTCCCCTAAAAACGCAATGTCCAACAACTCAACTGTAAGATAAACAAACAGATTTACAGTAATATTCCTTTTGTTATTCAAATAACGTATTGCGAATGGCAAAAAATATTATTAGATATTAGATTAGGTAAGAGGGTGTGGGTGTGGGTGGGGGTGAGAGATGTATTAAGGCAGGCAATAACAACTATAGCAACGGGAATACCTCTGGCATTCCAAATTAGAGATGATACACATAGTACAATTGACACTGTTAATGGGATATTATGAATAAAACATTGTTGTAACATTTTATTTTAGTTTTTATTATATTCAAATAAACAATTCAATTAAAATGTACTTTTATTATACTATATGTATGTATAAAATAAATGTAGTTTCATAAATATAGAATTTCTTGCTTATCGTTCGATCGTGCATGCTTTCAACTTGCGACTCGTGTTGGCTAAGCTTGGCACAAGCCCATCTCTAGAATAGCTGCAAAAAGCAGAAGGCGTGCTCTTACAATAAGTAACGGTTTCTGGCATACAACTACAGAAACTACAACTACAACTACATACATACATGGCAACGAATCACCCCAAGGAATCGGCAAAGAACGAAAGCTAAAGCAACAACAACAATAAAGACAGCAACTACTACAAGTACAACTATAAGACGACAACATGAAAATCGTACGATTTTCGCTGCTTTTGTCTTCACAGCTAAGTTGGCAGCGACGACTTTGTCGCTGACGTTCAGTGTTGCCAGATTTTCAGAGTCACCATAAGCTAGATTGAAGGATCTAAGCTAAAATAAGCTAAAAATTGAAAACAAAAATCTTAAAAATAAGCTAACTATAAAAACACTTATGTACAACTTTTAAAAGAAATTTTAATGTTGTTGATATATTAAAAATTATATTAATGAAATTATTTTATTAATTTCATTATTTGTTTCCTCATATCTGTCAGATTTTTTAATTAAACATAAGTACTTTAAAGGTACTGTATAATTAAAACAACAGTTGCCATTACGGCGTAATCCAAATCTGCAAAATGAAAAAGAGTATACACTAAATAACTAATAATTTCAAAAACCAACAATGTTCGTAATATTGCGTTAAAACCTTTAATATTGAATTGGTTTCGCAATTTAGTTTTGACGATGTTTATTTGGCTGAATACGCGTTCAACAGCAGCATTCGAGCAAGGAAGCGATAGTATGTGTATATCAAATAATGATAACTGCTGAAAGGTTTTATTTCCGCCGGCATCCTTATAATTGAAGACCTCGGCTCAAAACTGAGAAGTAATTTCTTTCTTTTCCCAATTTATTAAATGGATTTTTCCGAATTTAGCAACAATTTCTTCAACACTTGTATAATTAAGAAATTTCAACAAAGGAATTATATGGTCGATTTTTTATTTGCACGTAATATGTTTTCTACGACAAAACAGAGGTTTTTTTAAATTAGTCCACGATTTGCGAACATTCTTTTTATAAATAACTTTTGTCATACAAATATGTAAAGCACTTAATATTACTGTAGTAACCCAAATAATATTACCATAAATTTATCCAGAAAATTGCATAAGCTACCAAAATTCACAGAAAAATACTATTTTGGTTTGATTTGCCCCATAAAATGATCATAAAAATACTTTACAATCTCTAAAAAAAATAGTTTTATAGAAATTAGTTTAAAGCCAAAATAAGCTTTATGAAATTTGAAATAAGCTAGATTTCAAGCTATAAGCATTTTAACCACTTTCTAAGCTATTTCATTTTGAAATAAGCCAGATCTAGCTTAAAATATGCTAAAATGGCAACACTGCTGACGTTAACAACGACGTTGGCGCCGGGGCATCGCGCAGAACTATGGCAGATAAAACGGGCCCCAGCAAAAGAAAGTATATCGGTAATATGAAACGTGTACCTATCGACATCCTCGATGGCTCAACTTGGTCAAGTGCAATTATGCTCACACATACTAATGCATGCGTGCTTACGAATTGGTGAGTGTGCGTGTATTTATGTACATATGTATATGTATATATATAACCATCACACTTGAAATATGCATAATGAGTGTGTGCATGTGTGTGGGTCAGTCATTAGTCAACAACAACAACTATAACTACAATTACAACGACAACAACAACAACTACTACTACTACTACAACAATTGAAATAACTTTTGTAGTTACTTCCCCTCTTTGATCCACGTCCCAGGCAGCCAGACGTCAGCTGTGTTTAAACTAATTTTGTTTTTCTTTCTTCGTTGCATGAATGAATGAGACAATGCGGGTGCAAATTAACATAAAGTGGAAATCTCACCTTGGCGACTTCAATATGATCGTCGATTTGTATGCGATGCACAAACGGATTGATATAGCTGTAGCCCTTGGATGCCCAGCTGTCCTCCTCGGAGTCGCGCCTGGAGATGTTTTCGCTGATGCTGATGCGATTGTTGGGCAATTCCCTGTTGTTGCTTATGCTGTTTCTGTTGCTGGTGCTGTTGAGAGTGCTGCTGTTGTCGTTGTCATTATCCACGCCTTCCTCATCATTCGATGCGGGGGCATCGTGGGGGGAGCGGCGTCGCTTGATTGAGGACGTTGTCATTGTTCACACTTGCACGTCACTTGCTAATCGCACTTTAGCAGAATATTGCTTGATTTTTCACGGACTGGTGTATTTAGTGTGTAGCGCAAAAAAAAAAAAAACAACCAGCACCACCCACTCTTCCGTTTCTTTTTTGCTTTGCCAGCTAACTGCAGTGCTGGTCAACTAGGTAAAGCAGTGTTAGGTAAATTAGATCTTATTGATGCGTTTGTCGATAACTCGATACCTATCGAGTGAGCAAGCGACCATATTGCCACAACTTTAAAAATTGAACACGTCTGGCAGCGTTTGAGTGGTTGCCACACTTTAATTTAATTTCGTTTTCAAATTCAAAACTGTTCCGTTACTGTGACATTAATACATTGCTTCCCGATAAGCACCATGCACAATCCACTGTATATATATGTATGCATATGTGTGTGCAAGTGTGCGGATATGTGTGTGTGTATGGAGATTATACTGACCGTCCTATGAGCGCCCTTCATCTGCTGTTTATAATCACATGTTTCACCCGGCAGTTCACGGCCTTGCCCAATCTCGCGAGTAACTCGTGGCACATGTGTGTTAAAACGTGTTGAAATCCAAACTTGTTCAAGGTGACTATTTTACCGTTGACTACGCTGATTGTTTAGGCGAATTTTGCTTAAGTATATACAAATGCATGTATGTATGTCTCTCCAGGCATCTTTTAAAGGTGGCTTTAAAAAAATGTAAACTAACCAGTTTTTGTCATATGTACATATGTATGTATGTACATACATATGTAATACTTGGACCGATATCACAGATAAACTATGCAAAACAGGCTCTCTCTCTCTCTCTCTCTCTCTCTCTCGCTCTCTCTTTGTCATACTCGCTCGAGAGATATCTCTATTTCGGGCTCTAAACTCAAACCATTGTTGCGACAGTGACGCTGGGGCTGAAGGGCACAGGTGGTGGTGGCTCATCGCAGAACTGTTACTGTTATACGCCTGCATTTGACCTTGCCGAAGTTTAAAGGCTGATGCAATCGGAGTTTGGGGTGATATGCCGACAAATTCACGCGCTATGAGTTTGGCAAAATTATAAGTAATTAAAACCTAATTAAACTGATCAGCTTGTTTAAATAAAGATAATAGAGAATAAATGCCACGTCTCTTTTGCCATTATATTACAGCCATTGGCATGCCGCACGCATATGAATACATATGTACATGTATGTATATATGTATGTACATAAGTATATCATATATATGTATATTTCTACTGTTTGTATATTTATTTATTTTGAAAAATTTTTGATAGTTTTGTATTTGACTTGCGGCATTTGGCTTGTTTTTTTTTTTTTTTCAAATGATTTGTGGCCTGCCAGTTTTTTATTTTAGCCATTTCTTGGACCAGCGCGGACTGCGTAGGCGACAGTCTCAGTAACGTCACGTGAAATCGTTTCAAGTTGCCAAAAATCTGAATATTATAATTAATGACTTTGTTCATAGAGTGTGTGTGAACGAGAGGGAGAGAGCGAAGGCCTTTTGGTATTCATCTTCTTCTTTCGTCTATCCAACATTCAAAAATATTCCGTTAGCTGCCGCTGCATTGACCCCTGGGCTTATGCGAGTTACACAAATTTAGCATTTTCGACGTCATATCACCATTGACGTCACGGCAGGCTCTGCGCGTGGCAGCAAATACAAAAGAAAAAAAAATGTAATAAAAGAGCGCACGATACAAAAATCAATTATTCTGTATGTATACCGCACATACACACACACCCACAAAATTATACATATGTACATATGTACATACATTTACACGCATACACACACACGTGCAAGTATGGGGCGGAGACGCAGTGCTGCCAACATTTCGTTGCATGAAAACGCTAAATCAGCCTTTGAAAAACGCTAGAAATATGTAGAAATGTTTCTTCATAGCTAAAAAAACGTTATATTTATTTTATAAGATTTCATCAATGACTTCATCTTCATCCTTTTTGTTTATGGAGGTTACATTGGTCCCTATCTTTCTCAAACATGTTACTGGTAATTTGTAATCGTGGCAGCATTTTTCTTGGAGGCGTAGTCAGTATCTACAAATATGATATTTAATGTAATTGATAGTTTTGTAAAATATTACACAGCAATCCAAAATGGTCCACAGCTTTGATTGAACAATGTGATGCAATATACAAACATAGTCCCGCTTCTTGATCGCAAGTTTTCGATGAGATTAAAGAAACAAATGGTAGTTTGTTAGGGTGTGCAAAAGCCGCTGAAGTTGACTTGTGTTTAGCCTTCTTGGCATGTGCGTGCAAGTCTGAAAACTTGGCATTAATGCTAGATTTGCAGTATTTGCAATAACATTTGCCCTCATCAGCTGTATCTAAAGTCAACCAATTTTTTAATTCAGGATCCATATAATACGCGGTTTTTGCTTATACATTTTTGGCATTATTAACTTCCGCTCGAGCTTTAAAATTTGTAAAATACCCTCTTGGTGATGGCATAAAACACGATTCGGTAGGACTTCACAGACATCGATAAGATTGAATGCTCGTTTGGCTTATTGATGTTTTTTGCCATTCAAATGAAAAAATACTATTCGTATGAAAATGTGGCATCATAGAGCATAAAAATACACCAAGCTACCAGATGTTTCAAAAATATGAAGTAAAGCTAATGTTTCTTAAAAAATAGCTATAATTCCCGCTAGCCGCTATTTCATAATTTATCCCGCATTTCCTTGTTGCAACCCACTAGATCTAGTGGGAAAATAGCTAAATTGGCAGCAGTGCGGAGACGATGAGCAAGCGCAAAACTGCGCGACCAACCTCTCCACAAATACATGCAGACAGCGAATGTATATGTAGGCGCATGTATGTGTGTGTATACAACGGGGCGAGCCCCCAAATCTACATAGATTCCCAATTGCGCACAACAAATAACTTTACTCAGCAGTTGCGGCAGA